>JAVLSZ010000044.1:42500-62500 GCA_032313775.1 Urocyon cinereoargenteus
CCCATACCCTAACCCTAACCATAACCCGTACCCTAACCCGTACCCTAACCTAACCCGTACCCTAAACCTAACCCGTACCCTAACCCTAAACCTAACCCTAACCCGTACCCTAACCCTAACCCTAACCCTTTCCCAACCCTAACACTAACCCTAACCCTAACCCGTACCCTAACCCGTACCCTAACCCGTACCCTAAACCTAACCCGTACCCTAACCCTAACCCTAACCCGTAACCTAACCCTAACCCTAACCCGTACCCTAACCCTAACCCTAACCCGTACCCTAACCCTAAACGTAACCCTAACCCTGACCCTAACCCTAACCCTAACCCTAACCCATACTCTAACCCTAACCCTAACCCTAACCCTCACCCTAACCCCTAACACTAACCTAACCCGTACCCTAACCCTAACCCATACCCTAACCCGTACCCTAACCCTAACCCGTACCCTAACCCTAACCCTAACCCTAACCCTAACACTAACCCGTGCCCTAACCCTAACCGTACCCTAACCCGTACCCTACCCCTAACCCTAACCCTAACCCTAACCCTAACACTAACCCCTAACCCCTAACCCTAACCCTAACCCTAACCCTAACCCTAACCCGTACCCTAACCCTAACCCTAACCCATACCCTAACCCTAACGCTAACCCTAACCCTAACCCTTTCCTAACCGTAACCCTAACCCTAACCTAACCCTAACCCTAACCCGTACCCTAACCCTAACCCGTACCCTAAACCTAACCCTAACCCTAACCCTAACCCTATACCGTACGCTAACCCTAACCCTAAACCTAACCCTAACCCGTACCCTAAACCTAACCCGTACACTAACCCTAACCTTAACTCTAAACCGTACCCTAAACCTAAAACGTACCCTAACCCTAACCCATACCCTAACCCTATCCCTAACCCTAACCCGTACCCTAACCCGTACCCTAACCCGTACCCTAATCCTAACCCTAACCCTATCCCTAACACTAACCTCTAACTCTAACCCTAACCCTAAACCTAACCCTAACCCTAACACGAACCCTAACTCTAACCCTAACCCGTACCCTAACCCTAACCCTAACCCGTACCCTAAACCTAACCCGTACCCTAACCCTAACCCGTACCCTAACCCTAACCCTAACACGTACCCTAAACCTAACCCTAACACTAACCCCTAACCCTGACCCTAACCCTAACCCTAACCCTAACCCTCACCCGTACCCTAACCCTAAACCTAAACCTAACCCTAACCCTAACCCCTAACCCTAACCCTAACCCGTACCCTAGCCCTAACCCTAACCCTAACCCTAAACCTAAACCTAACCCTAACCATAACCCGTACCCTAACCCTAACCCTAACACTAAACCTAACCCTAACCTTAACCCGTACACTAACCCTAACCCTAACCCTAACCCTAACCCTAACCCCTAACCCTAACCCTAACCCGTACCCTAACCCTAACCCTAACAGGTACCCAAACCCTAACCCTAACCCTAACACTAACACTAACCCCTAACCCTAACCCTAACCCGTACCCTAAACCTAACCCTAACCCTAGCCATAACCCGTACCCTAACCCTAACAATAACCCGTACCCTAACACTAACCCTAATCCTAACCCCTACCCCTAACCCCTAACCCTAACCCTAACCCTAACCCTAACCCGTACCCTAACCCTAACGCTAACCCTAACCCTAACCTTTTCCTAACACTAACCCTAACACAAAACCTAACCCTAACCCATATCCTATCCCTACACCGTAACCTAACCCTAACCCTAACCCTAACCCTAACCCGGACGCTAACCCTAACCTTAACCCTAACCCTAACCCGTACCCTAAACCTAACCCGTACACTAACCCTAAACCTAACCCTAACCCTAACCATAACCCTAACCCCTAACCCTAACCCTAACCCGTACCCTAATCCTAACCCTAACCCATACCCTAACCCTAAGCCGTACCCTAAACCTAACCCTGAACCTAACCCTAACCCGTACGCTAACACTAACCCTAACCCTAACCCTAACACTAACCCCTAACCCTAAACCTAACCCGTACCCTAACCCTAACCCTAACCCGTACCCTAACACTAACCCTAACCCTAACCCCTAACCCTAACCCTAACACGTACCATAACCTTAACCCTAACCCGTACCCTAACACTAACCCGTACCCTAACCCTAACCCGTAGCCTAAACCTAACCCTAACCCGTACCCTAACCCTAACCCTAACCCGTACCCTAACCCTAACCCTAACCCTAAACCCTAACCCTGACCCTAACCCTAACCCTAACACTAACCCTAACCCGTACCCTAACCATAACCCTAACCGTAACCCTAACCCTATCCCTAACACCTAACCCTAACCCTATCACGTACCCTAACCCTAACCCTAACCCTAAACCTAACCCTAACCATAACCCGTACCCTAAACCTAACCCTAACCCTAACCCTAACCCGTACCCTAACCCTAACCCTAACCCGTACCCTAACCCTAACCCGTACCCTAACCCTAACCCGTACCCTAACCCTAACACTAACCCTAACACTAACCCTAAACCTAACCCGTACCCTAACCCTAACCTGTACACTAACCCTAACCCTAACACGTACCCTAACCCTAACCCTAACACTAACACTAACCCGTACCCTAACCCTAACCCGTACCCTAACCCTAAACCTAACCCTAACCCTAAACAGTACCCTAAACCTAACCCGTACTCTAAACCTAACCCTAACCCGTACCATAACCCTAACCCGTACCCTAACCCTAACCATAACCCTAAACCGTACCCTAACCCTAAAACGTACCCTAAACCTAACCCTAAACCGTACCCTAACCCTAACCCTAAACCGTACCCTAACCCATACCCTAATCCTAACCCTAAGCCTATCCCTAACCCTAACCTCTAATCCTAACCCTAACCCTAACCCTAATCCTAACCCTAACACGTACCCTAACCCTAACCGTAACCCGTACCCTAACACTAACCCTAACCCGTACCCTAACCCTAACCCTTACCCTAACCCTAAACCTACCCCGTACCCTAATCCTAACCCTAACCCTAACTCTAACCCGTAACCTAACCCTAAACTTAACCCTAAACCTAACCCGTATCCTAACCCTAACCCTAACCCTAAACGTAACCCGAAACCTAAACCGCACCCTAACCCTAAACCTAACCCTAACCCTAACCCGTACCCTAACCCTAACCCGTACCCTAACCCGTAACCTAACCCGTACACTAACCCTAACCCTAACCCTAACCCTAACCCGTGCCCTAACCCTAACCCTAACCCTAACCCATACCCTAACCCGTACCCTAACACTAACCTTTACCCTAAACCTAACCCGTACCCTAACCGTAAATCTAACCCTAATCCTAACCCTAACCCTAACCCATACCTTAACCCTAACACTAACCCTAACCCTAACCCTAACCCTAACCTGTACCCTAACCCTAAACCTAACCCTAACCCTAACCCTAACCCTAACCCGTACCCTAACCCTAAACCCTAACCCTAACCCTAACCCGTACCTTAACCCTAACCCTAACCCTAACTCGTACCCTAACCCTAAACCTAACCCGTACCCTAACCCTAACCCGTACCCTAACCCTAACCCATACACTAACCCTAAACCTAACCCTAACCCGTACCCTAACCCTAACCCGTACCCTAAGCCTAACCCAAAACCTAACCCTAAACCGTACCCTAACCCTAACCCTAACCCTTACACTAACCCTAACCCGGACCCTAACCCGTACCCTAACCCTAACCCGTACCCTAACCCTAACTCGTAACCTAACCCGTACCCTAACACTAACCCTAAACATAACCCTAACACTAACCCGTACCCTAACCCTAACCCTTACCCTAAACCGTACCCTAACCCTAACACTAACCCTAACCCTAAACCTAACCCCTAACCCCTAACCCTAACCCTTACCCTAACCCTAACACGTACCCTAACCCTAACCCTAACCCTAAACCTAACACGTACCCTAACCCTAACCATAACCCGTACCCTAACACTAACCCTAACCCTAACCCCAACCCCTAACCCCTAACCCTAAACCTAACCCTAACCCTAACCCGTACGCTAACCCTAACCCTAAACCTAACCGTAACCCGTACCATAACACTAACCCATACCCTAAGCCTAACCCTAACCCTAACTCTAACCCCTAACCCTAACCCTAACCCTTACCCTAAACCATACCCTAACCCTAACAGTAACCCTAACCCTAACCCTAACCCCTAACCCCTAACCCTAACCCTAACCCCAACCCGTACCCTAACCCTAACCCTAACACGTACCCTAAAACGTACCCTAACCCTAACCCTAACCCGTACCCTAACCCGTACCCTAACCCTAACCCTAACCCTAAAACTAACCCGTAACCTAACCCTAACCCTAACCCTAACACTAACCCTAACCCGTACCCTAACCCTAACCCTAACCCTAACACTAACTCTAACCCTAACCTCTAAACCCTAAACCTAACCCTAACCCTAACCTTAACCCTAAACCTAACCCGTACCTTAACCCCAACACTAACCGTAACCCAAACCCGTACCCTAACCCTAAACCTAACCCTAAACCGTACCCTAAACCTAACCCTAACCCTAACCCGTACCCTAACCCTAACCCTTACCCGTACCCTAACCCTAAACCTAACCCGTACCCTAACCCTAACACTATCCGTACCCTAACCCGTACCCTAACCCTAACCCGTACGCTAACACTAACCCTAACCCTAACCCTAACCCTCACCCGTACCCTAACCCGTACCCTAACCCTAACCCGTACCCTAAACCTAAACCTAACCCTAAACCGTACCCTAACCCTAAACCGTACCCTAATCCTAACCCGTATGCTAACACTAACCCTAACCCTAATCCTAACCCTATCCCTAACCCTAACCCTAACCCGTACCCTAACCCTAACCCGTACCCTAAACCTAAACCTAACCTTAAACCGTACCCTAAACCTAAACCGTACCCTAATCCTAACCATAACCCGTACCCTACCCCTACCCCTAACCCTAACCATAACCCTAACCCGTACCCTAACCCGTACCCTAACCCTAACACTAACCATAACCCTTAACCCTAACCCTAACCCTAACCCTAACCCTAACCCTAACACGTACCCTAACCCTAACCCTAACCCGTACCCTAACCCTAACCCTAACCCTAACCCTAACACATACCCTAACCTTAACCTTAACCCGTACCCTAACCCTAACCCGTACCCTAACCCTAACCCGTAGCCTAACCCTAACCCTAACCCGTACCCTAACCCTAACCCGTACCCTAACCCTAACCCTAACCCTAACCCCTAACCCTGACCCTAACCCTAACCCTAACACTAACCCTACCCCGTACCCTAACCATAACCCTAACCGTAACCGTAACCCTATCCCTAACCCCTAACCCTAACCCTATCACGTACCCTAACCCTAACCCTAACCCTAAACCTAACCCTAACCATAACCCGTACACTAACCCTAACCCTAACCCTAACCCTAACCCCTACCCTAACCCTAAACCTAACCCGTACCCTAACCCTAACCCGTACCCTAACCCTAACCCGTAACCTAACCCTAACACTAACCCTAACCCTAACCCTAAACCTAACCCGTACCCTAACCCTAACCTGTACACTAACCCTAACCATAACCGTACCCTAAACCTAACCCTAACCCTAACCCGTACCCTAACCCTAACCCTAACCCGTACCCTAACCCTAAACCTAACCCGAACCCTAAACAGTACCCTAACCCTAACCCGTACCCTAACCCTAACCCTAACCCGTACCCTAACCCTAACCCGTACCCTAACCCTAACCCTAAACCTAAACCGTACCCTAACCCTAAAACTTACCCTAATCCTAACCCTAAACCGTACGCTAAACCTAACCCTAACGCGTACCCTAACCCGTACCCTAATCCTAATACTAAGCCTATCCCTAACCCGAAACTCTAATCCTAACCCTAACCCTAACCCTAACCCTAAACCTAACACGTACCCTAACCCTAACCTTAATCCGTACCCTAACCCTAACCCTAACCCTAACCCGTACCCTAACCCTAACTCGTATCCTAACCCTAAACCTACCCCGTACCCTAATCCTAACCCTAATCCTAACCCTAACCCGTAACCTAACCCTAACCCTAATCCTAAACCTAACCCGTAAACTAACCCTAAACCTAACCCTAAACGTAACCCGAAACCTAAACCGCACCCTAACCCTAAACCTAACCCTAACCCTAACCCGTACCCTAACCCTAACCCGTACCCTAACCCGTAACCTAACCCGTACCCTAACCCTAACCCTAAACCTAACCCTAACCCTAACCCGTACCCTAACCCTAAGCCTAACACTAACCCTAACCCGTACCCTAACCCTAATCCTAACCCTAACCCATACCCTAACCCGTACCCTAACACTAACCTTTACCCTAAACCTAACCCGTACCCTAACCGTAAATCTAAACCTAATCCTAACCCTAACCCTAACCCATACCTTAACCCTAACACTAACCCTAAACCTAACCCTAACCCTAACCCTAACCCTAAGCCGTACCCTAACCCTAAACCCTAACCCTAACCCTAAACTGTACCTTAAACCTAACCCTAACCCTAACCCGTACCCTAACCCTAACCCTAACCCGTACCCTAATCCTAACCCTAACCCGTACCCTCACCCTAACCCTAACCCGTACCCTAACCCTAACCCGTACCCTAAACCTAAACCTAACCCTAACCCGTACCCTAACCCTAACCCGTACCCTAAGCCTAACCCAAAACCTAACCCTAAACCGTACCCTAACCCTAACCCTAACCCTTACACTAACCCTAACCCGTACCCTAACCCTAACCCTAACCCTAACACTAACCCGTACCCTAACCCTAACCCGTACCATAACCCGTACCCTAACCCTAACACTAACCCTAACCCTAACCCTTACCCCTAACCCGTAACCCTAACACTAACCCTAACCCTAACCCGTACCCTATCCATAACCCTAACCCTAAACCTAACCCATACCCTAACCCTAACCATAACCCTAACCCTAACCCTAACCCTAACCCTAACCCCAACCCCTAACCCCTAACCCTAACCCTAACCCTAACCCTAACCAGTGCGCTAACCCTAACCCTAACCCTAACCGTAACCCGTACCATAACCCTAACCCATACCCTAAGCCTAATCCTAACCCTAACCCTAACCCTAACCCGTAACCTAACCCTAACCCTAATCCTAAACCTAAACCGTACCCTAACCCTAACCCTAACCCTAACCCGTACCCAAACCCTAACCCTAACCCTAACCCCAACCCGTACCCTAACCCTAACCTAACACGTACCCTAACCCGTACCCTAACCCTAACCCTAACCCTAACCCTAACCCGTACCCTAACCCGTACCCTAACCCTAACCCTAACCCTAAACCTAACCCGTAACCTAACCCTAACCCTAACCCTAACACTAACCCTAACCCGTACCCTAACCCTAACCCTAACCCTAACCCTAACCCTAACACTAACTCTAACCCTAACCTCTAAACCCTAAACCTAACCCTAACCCTAACCTTAACCCTAAACCTAACCCGTACCTTAACCCTATCACTAACCCTAACCTTAACCCGTACCCTAACACTAAACCTAACCCTAACCCGTACCCTAACCCTAACCCTAACCTGTACCCTAACCCTAAACCTAACCCGTACCCTAACCCTAACCCTATCCGTACCCTAACCCGTACCCTAACCCTAACCCGTACGCTAACACTAACCCTAACCCTAACACTAACCCTAACCCGTACCCTAACCCGTACCCTAACCCTAACCCGTATCCTAAACCTAAACCTAACCCTAAACCGTACCCTAACCCTAAACCGTACCCTAATCCTAACCCGTATGCTAACACTAACCCTAACCCTAATCCTAACCCTATCCCTAACCCTAACCCTAACCCGTACCCTAACCCTAACCCGTACCCTAAACCTAAACCTAACCCTAAAACGTACCCTAACCCTAAACCGTACCCTAAACCTAACCATAACCCGTACCCTACCCCTACCCCTCACCCTAACCATAAACCTAACCCGTACCCTAACCCGTACCCTAACACTAACACTAACCCTAACCCTTAACCCTAACCCTAACCCTAACCCTAACCCTAACCCTAACACGTACCCTAACCCTAACCCTAAGCCGTACCCTAACCCTAACCCTAACCCTAACCCTAACCCCTAAACCTAACCCTAACACATACCCTAACCTTAACCCTAACCCGTACCCTAACCCTAACCCGTACCCTAACCCTAACCCGTAGCCTAAACCTAACCCTAAACCGGACCCTAACCCTAACCCTAACCCGTACCCTAACCCTAACCCTAACCCTAACCCCTAACCCTGACCCTAACCCTAACCCTAACCCTAACCCTACCCCGTACCCTAACCATAACCCTAACCGTAACCCTAACCCTATCCCTAACCCCTAACCCTAACCCTATCACGTACCCTAAACCTAACCCTAATCCTAAACCTAACCCTAACCATAACCCGTACCCTAAACCTAACCCTAACCCTAAACCTAACCCCTACCCTAACACTAACCCTAACCCGTACCCTAACCCTAACCCGTACCCTAACCCTAACCCGTAACCTAACCCTAACACTAACCCTAACCCTAACCCTAAACCTAACCCGTACCCTAACCCTAACCTGTACACTAACCCTAACCATAACCGTACCCTAACCCTAACCCTAACCCTTACCCTAACCCGTACCCTAACCCTAACCCTAACCCGTACCCTAACCCTAAACCTAACCCGAACCCTAAACAGTAACCTAACCCTAACCCGTACCCTAACCCGTACCCTAACCCGTACCCTAACCCTAACCCGTACCCTAACCCTAACCCTAAACCTAAACCGTACCCTAACCCTAAAACATACCCTAAACCTAACCCTAACACGTACCCTAAACCTAACCCTAACCCGTACCCTAACCCGTACCCTAATCCTAACCCTAAGCCTATCCCTAACCCGAACCTCTAATCCTAACCCTAACCCTAACCCTAACCCTAACCCTAACCCTAACACGTACCCTAACCCTAACCCTAATCCGTACCCTAACCCTAACCCTAACCCTAACCCGTACCCTAACCCTAACCCGTACCCTAACCCTAAACCTACCCCGTACCCTAATCCTAACCCTAACCATAACCCTAACCCGTAACCTAACCCTAACCCTAATCCTAAACCTAACCCGTACCCTAACCCTAACCCTAACCCTAAACGTAACCCGAAACCTAAACCGCACCCTAACCCTAAACCTAACCCTAACCCTAACCCGTACCCTAACCCTAACCCTAACCCTAACCCGTACCCTAACCCTAACCCTAACCCTAACCCTAACCCGTACCCTAAACCTAACCCTAACCCTAACCCATACCCTAACCCGTACCCTAACACTAACCTTTACCTAAACCTAACCCGTACCCTAACCGTAAATCTAACCTTAATCCTAACCCTAACCCTAACCCATACCTTAACCCTAACACTAACCCTAACCCTAACCCGTACCCTAACCCTAAACCTCACCCTAAACCTAACCCGTACCCTAACCGTAACACCTAACCCTAACCCTAAACCGTACCTTAAACCTAACCCTAACCCTAACCCTTACCCTAACCCTAACCCTAAACCGTACCCTAATCCTAAACCTAACCCGTACCCTCACCCTAACCCTAACCCGTACCCTAACCCTAAACCTAACCCTAACCCGTACCCTAACCCTAACCCGTACCCTAAGCCTAACCCAAAACCTAACCCTAAACCGTACCCTAACCCTAACCCTAACCCTTACACTAACCCTAACCCGTACCCTAACCCGTACCCTAACCCTAACCTGTACCCTAACCCTAACTCGTAACCTAACTCATACCCTAACCCTAACCCTAACCCTAACACTAAACCGTACCCTAACCCTAACCCGTACCATAACCCGTACCCTAACCCTAACACTAACCCTAACCCTAACCCTAACCCCTAACCCGTAACCCTAACCCTAACCCTAACCCTAACCCTAACCCTAACCCGTACCCTATCCTTAACCCTAACCCTAAACCTAACCCATACCCTAACCCTAACCATAACCCGTACCCTAACCCTAACCCTAACCCTAACCCCAACCCCTAACCCCTAACCCTAACCCTAACCCTAACTCTAACCCGTACGCTAACTCTAACCCTAACCCTAACCGTAACCCGTACCATAACCCTAACCCATACCCTAAGCCTAATCCTAACCCTAACCCTAACCCTAACCCGTAACCTAACCCGTACCCTAATCCTAAACCTAACCCGTACCCTCACCCTAACCCTAACCCGTACCATAACCCTAACCCGTACCCTAACCCTAAACCTAACCCTAACCCGTACCCTAACCCTAACCCGTACCCTAACCCTAACCCTAAACCTAAACCGTACCCTAACCCTAAAACATACCCTAAACCTAACCCTAACACGTACCCTAAACCTAACCCTAACCCGTACCCTAACCCGTACCCTAATCCTAACCCTAAGCCTATCCCTAACCCGAACCTCTAATCCTAACCCTAACCCTAACCCTAACCCTAACCCTAACCCTAACACGTACCCTAACCCTAACCCTAATCCGTACCCTAACCCTAACCCTAACCCTAACCCGTACCCTAACCCTAACCCGTACCCTAACCCTAAACCTACCCCGTACCCTAATCCTAACCCTAACCATAACCCTAACCCGTAACCTAACCCTAACCCTAATCCTAAACCTAACCCGTACCCTAACCCTAACCCTAACCCTAAACGTAACCCGAAACCTAAACCGCACCCTAACCCTAAACCTAACCCTAACCCTAACCCGTACCCTAACCCTTACCCGTACCCTAACCCGTAACCTAACCCGTACCCTAACCCTAACCCTAAACCTAACCCTAACCCTAACCCGTACCCTAACCCTAACCCTAACCCTAACCCTAACCCGTACCCTAACCCTAACCCTAAACCTAACCCATACCCTAACCCGTACCCTAACACTAACCTTTAACCTAAACCTAACCCGTACCCTAACCGTAAATCTAACCCTAATCCTAACCCTAACCCTAACCCATACCTTAACCCTAACACTAACCCTAACCCTAACCCTAACCCTTACCCTAACCCTAAACCTAACCCTAACCCTAACCCTAACCATAACCCGTACCCTAACCCTAACCCCTAACCCTAACCCTAAACCGTACCTTAAACCTAACCCTAACCCTAACCCGTACCCTAACCCTAACCCTAACCCGTACCCTAATCCTAACCCTAACCCGTACCCTCACCCTAACCCCAACCCGTACCCTAACCCTAACCCGTACCCTAACCCTAAAACTAAACCTAACCCGTACCCTAACCCTAACCCGTACCCTAAGCCTAACCCAAAACCTAACCCTAAACCGTACCCTAACCCTAACCCTAACCCTTACACTAACCCTAACCCGTACCCTAACCCGTACCCTAACCCTAAACCGTACCCTAACCCTAACTCGTAACCTAACCCGTACGCTAACCCTAACCCTAACCCTAACACTAACCCGTACCCTAACCCTAACCCGTACCATAACCCGTACCCTAACCCTAACACTAACCCTATCCCTAACCCCTAACCCGTAACCCTAACCCTAACCCTAACCCTAACCCGTACCCTAACCCTAACCCTAAACCTAAACTTAACCCGTACCCTAACCCTAACCATAACCCGTACCCTAACCCTAACCCTAACCCTAACCCCAACCCCTAACCCCTAACACTAACCCTAAACCTAACCCTCACCCATACGCTAACCCTAACCCTTACCCTAACCGTAACCCGTACCATAACCCTAACCCATACCCTAAGCCTAACCCTAACCTCAACTCTAACCCCTAACCCTAACCCTAAACCGTACCCTAAACCTAACCCTAACCCTAACTCTAACCCTAACCCTAACCCGTACACTAACCCGTACACTAACCCTAACCCTAACCCTAAACCTAACCCGTACCCAAACCCTAACCCTAACCCTAACCCCAACCCGTACCCTAACCCTAACCCTAACACGTACCCTAACCCTAAACCTAACCCGTACCCTAACCCTAACACTAACCCTAACACTAACCATAACCCGTACCCTAACCCTATCCCTAACCCTAACCCCAAACCCTAACCCCTAACCCTAACCCTAACCCTAACCCTAACCCGTACCCTAACCCGTACCCTAACCCTAACCCTAACCTTAAACCTAACCCGTACCCTAACCCTAACCCTAACCCTAACACTAACCCTAACCCTTACCCTAACCCTAACCCTAACCCTAACTCTAACCCTAACCCCTAAACCCTAAACCTAACCCTAACCCTAACCTTTACCCTAACCCTAACCCGTAACTTAACCCTAACCCTAACCCTAACCCAAACCCGTACCCTAACCCTAAACCTAACCCTAACCCGCACCCTAACTCTAACCCCTAATCCTAACCCTAACCCGTACCCTAACCCTAACCCTAACCCGTACCCTAACACTAATCCTAACCCGTACCCTAACCCTAAACCTAACCCGTACCCTAACCCTAACCCTAACCCGTACCCTAACCCGTACCCTAACCCTAACCCGTACGCTAACACTAACCCTAACCCTAACCCTAAACCTAACCCGTACACTAACCCGTACCCTAACCCTAACCCGTACCCTAAACCTAAACCTAACCCTAAACCGTACCCTAACCCTAAACCATACCCTAAACCTAACCCGTACGCTAACACTAACCCTAACCCTAACCCTAACCCTATCCCTAACCCTAACCCTAACCCGTACCCTAACCCTAACCCATAACCTAAACCTAAACCTAACCCTAAACCGTACCCTAACCCTAAACCGTACCCTAATCCTAACCCTAACCCGTACCCTACCCCTAACCCTAACCCTAACCATAACCCTAACCCGTAGCCTAACACGTACCCTAACCCTAACCCTAACCCTAACCCTAACCCTTAACCCTCACCCTAACCCTAAACCGTACCCTAACCCTAAAACGTACCCTAAACCTAACACTAACCCGTACCCTAACCCGTACCCTAACCCTAACCCGTACCCTAACCCTAACCCTAACAAGTACCCTAACCCTAACCCTAACCCGTACCCTAACCCTAACCCGTACCCTAACCCTAACCCTAAATCGTACACTAACCCTAAAACGTACCCTAAACCTAACCCTAACCCGTACCCTAACCCGTACCCTAACCCGTACCCTAATCCTAACCCTAAGCCTATCAATAACCCTAACCTCTAATCCTAACCCTAACCCTAACCCTAATCCAAACCCTAACACGTACCCTAACCCTAACCGTAACCCGTACCCTAACACTAAACCTAACCCGTACCCTAACCCGTACCCTAACCCTAACCCGTACCCTAACCCGTAACCTAACCCGTACCCTAACCCTAACCCTAAACCTAACCCTAACCCTAACCCGTACCCTAACCCTAACCCTAACCCTAACCCTAACCCTAACCCGTACCCTAACCCTAAACCTACCCCGTACCCTAATCCTAACTCTAACCCTAAACCTAACCCGTAACCTAACCCGTAACCTAACCCTAAACCTAACCAGTACCCTAACCCTAACCCTAACCCTAAACGTAATCCGAAACCTAAACCGCACCCTAACCCTAAACCTAACCCTAACCCTAACCCGTACCCTAACCCTAACCCGTACCCTAACCCGTAACCTAACCCGTACCCTAACCCTAACCCTAAACCTAACCCTAACCCTAACCCGTACCCTAACCCTAACCCTAACCCTAAACCTAACCCGTACCCTAACCCTAACCCTAACCCTAACCCTAACCCGTACCCTAACCCTAACCCTAACCCTAACCCATACCCTACCCGTAACCTAACACTAACCTTTACCCTAAACCTAACCCGTACCCTACCCGTAAATCTAACCCTAATCCTAACACTAACCCTAACCCATACCTTAACCCTAACACTAACCCTAACCCTAACCCTAACCCGCACCCTAACCCTAAACCTAACCCTAACCCTAACCCTAACCCTAACCCGTACACTAACCCTAACCCCTGACCCTAACCCTAACCCGTACCTTAACCCTAACCCTAACCCTAACCCGTACCCTAACCCTAACACTAACCCGTACCCTAATCCTAACCCTAACCCGTACCCTCACCCTAACCCTAACCCGTACCCTAACCCTAACCCGTACCCTAACCCTAAACCTAAACCTAACCCGTAACCTAACCCTAACCCGTACCCTAAGCCTAACCCAAAACCTAACCCTAAACCGTACCCTAACCCTAACCCTAACCCTTACACTAACCCTAACCCGTACCCTAACCCGTACCCTAACCCTAACCTGTACCCTAACCCTAACTCGTAACCTAACCGTACCCTAACCCTAACCCTAACCCTAACCCTAACACTAACCCGTAACCTAACCCTAAACCGTACACTAACCCGTACCCTAACCCTAACACTAATCCTAACCCTAACCCTAACCCCTAACCCCTAACCCTAACCCTAACCCAAACCCTAACCCTAACCCATACGCTAACCCTAACCCTAACCCTAAACCTAACCCGTACCCTAACCCTAACCATAACCCGTACCCTGACACTAACCCTAACCCTAACCCCAACCCCTAACACCTAACCCTAACCCTAAACCTAACCCGTACGCAAACCCTAACCCTAACACTAACCGTAACACGTACCATAACCCTAACACATACCCTAAGCCTAACCCTAACCCTAACTCTAACCCCTAACCCTAACCCTAACCCGTACCCTAAACCTAACCCTAACCCTAACCCTAACCCTAACCCGTACCCTAACACGTACCCTAATCCTAACCCTAACCCTAACACTAACCCGTTCCCAAACCCTAACCATAACCCTAACCCCAACCCGTACCCTAACCCTAATCCTAACACGTACCCTAACCCGTACCCTAACCCTAACCCTAACCCTAACCCGTACCCTAACCCGTACCCTAACCCTAACCCTAACCCTAAACCTAACCCTAACCATAACCCGTACCCTAACCCTAACCCTAACCCTAACCCTAAACCCTAACCTAACCCTAACCCTAACCCGTACCCTAACCCTAACCCATACCCTAACCCTAACCCGTAACCTAACCCTAACACTAACCCTAACCCTAACCCTAAACCTAACCCGTACCCTAACGCTAACCTGTACACTAACACTAACCCTAACCCGTACCCTAACCCTAACCCTAACCCTAACCCTAACCCGTACCCTAACCCTAACCCTAACCCGTACTCTAACCCTAAACCTAACCCGAACCCTAAACAGTACCCTAAACCTAACCCGTACCCTAACCCTAACCCTAACCCGTACCCTAACCCTAACCCGTACCCTAACCCTAACCCTAACCCTAAACCGTACCCTAACCCTAAAACTTACCCTAAATCTAACACTAACACGTACCCTAACCCTAACCCTAACCCGTACCCTAACCCGTACCCTAATCCTAACCCTAAGCCTATCCCTAACCCGAACCTCTAATCCTAACCCTAACCCTAACCCTAACCCTAACCCTAACACGTAACCTAACCCTAACCCTAATCCGTACCCTAACACTAACCCTAACCCGTACCCTAAACCTAACCCGTACCCTAACCCTAAACCTACCCCGTACCCTAATCCTAACCCTAACCCTAACCCTAACCCGTAACCTAACCCTAAACCTAATCCTAAACCTAACCCGTACCCTAACCCTAACCCTAACCCTAAACTTAACCCGAAACCTAAACCGCACCCTAACCCTAAACCTAACCCTAACCCTAACCCGTACCCTAACCCTAACCCGTACCCTAACCCGTAACCTAACCCGTACCCTAACCCTAAACCTAACCCTAACCCTAACCCGTACCCTAACCCTAACCCTAACCCTAACCCGTACCCTAACCCTAACCCTAACCCTAACCCATACCCTAACACTAACCTTTACCCTAAACCTAACCCGTACCCTAACCGTAAATCTAACCCTCATCCTAACCCTAACCCTAACCCATACCTTATCCCTAACACTAACCCTAACCCTAACCCTAACCCGTACCCTAACCCTAAACCTAACCCTAACCCTAACCCTAACCCTAACCCGTACACTAACCCTAACCCCTAACCCTAACCCTAAACCGTACCTTAAACCTAACCCTAACCCTAACCCGTACCCTAACCCTAACCCTAACCCGTACCCTAATCCTAACCCTAACCCGTACCCTCACCCTATCCCTAACCCGTACCCTAACCCTAACCCGTACCCTAACCCTATACATAAACCTAACCCGTACCCTAACGCTAACCCGTACCCTAAGCCTAACTCAAAACCTAACCCTAAACCGTACCCTAAACCTAACCCTAACCCTTACACTAACCCTAACCCGTACCCTAACCCGTACCCTAACCCTAACCCGTAACCTAACCCTAACTCGTAACCTAACCCGTACCCTAACCCTAACCCTAACCCTAACACTAACCCGTACCCTAACCCTAACCCGTACCATAACCCGTACCCTAACCCTAACACTAACCCTAACCCTAACCCTAACCCCTAACCCGTAACCCTAACCCTTACCCTAACCCTAACCCGTACCCTAACCCTAACCCTAACCCTAAACCTAACCCGTACCCTAACCCTAACCATAACCCGTACCCTAACCATAACCCTAACCCTCACCCCAACCCCTAACCCCTAACCCTAACCCTAAACCTAACCCTAACCCTAACCCTAACCCTAACCCGTAACCTAACCCTAAACCTAATCCTAAACCTAACCCGTACCCTAACCCTAACCCTAACCCTAAACGTAACCCGAAACCTAAACCGCACCCTAACCCTAAACCTAACCCTAACCCTAACCCGTACCCTAACCCTAACCCGTACCCTAACCCTAAACCTACCCCGTACCCTAATCCTAACCCTAACCCTAACCCGTAACCTAACCCTAAACCTAACCCTAACCCTAACCCGTACCCTAACCCTAACCCGTACCCTAACCCGTAACCTAACCCGTACCCTAACCCTAACCCTAAACCTAAACCTAACCCTAACCCGTACCCTAACCCTAACCCTAACCCTAACCCTAACCCTAACCCGTACCCTAACCCTAACCCTAACCCTAACCCTAACCCATACCCTAACCCGTACCCTAACACTAACCTTTACCCTAAACCTAACCCGTACCCTACCCGTAAATCTAACCCTAATCCTAACCCTAACCCTAACCCATACCTTAACCCTAACACTAACCCTAACCCTAATCCTAACCTGTACCCTAACCCTAAACCTAACCCTAACCCTAACCCTAACCCTAACCCGACCCTAACCCTAACCCCTAACCCTAACCCTAACCCGTACGCTAACCCTAACCCTAACCCTAACCGTAACGCGTACCATAACCCTAACCCATACCCTAAGCCTAACCCTAACCCTAACTCTAACCCCTAACACTAAACCTAACCCGCACCCTAAACCTAACCCTAACCCTAACCCTAACCCGTACCCTAACACGTACCCTAACCCTAACCCTAACCCTAACCCTAAACCGTACCCAAACCCTAACCCTAACCCGTACCCTAAACCGTACCCTAACCCTAACCCTAAACCTAACCCTAACCATAACCCGTACCCTAACCCTAACCCTAACCCTAAACCTAACCCCTACCCGTCCCCTAACCCTAACCCGTACCCTAACCCTAACCCGTACCCTAACCCTAACCCGTAACCTAGCCCTAACACTAACCCTAACCCTAACCCTAAACCTAACCCGTACCCTAACCCTAACCTGTACACTAACACTAACCCTAACCCGTACCCTAACCCTAACCCTAACCCTAACCCTAACCCGTACCCTAACACTAACCCTAACCCGTACCCTAAACCTAACCCGTACCCTAACCCTAACCCTAATCCGCACCCTAACCCTAACCCGTACCCTAACCCTAACCCTAACCCTAAACCGTACCCTAACCCTAAAACTTACCCTAAACCTAACACTAACACGTACCCTAACCCTAACCCTAACCCGTACCCTAACCCGTACCCTAATCCTAACCCTAAGCCTATCCCTAACCCGAAAATCTAATCCTAACCCTAACCCTAACCCTAACCCTAACACGTAACCTAACCCTAACCCTAATCCGTACCCTAACACTAACCCTAACCCGTACCCTAAACCTAACCCGTACCCTAACCCTAAACCTACTCCGTACCCTAATCCTAACCCTAACCCTAACCCTAACCCGTAACCTAACCCTAAACCTAATCCTAAACCTAACCCGTACCCTAACCCTTACCCTAACCCTAAACGTAACCCGAAACCTAAACCGCACCCTAACCCTAAACCTAACCCTAACCCTAACCCGTACCCTAACCCTAACCCGTACCCTAACCCTAACCCTAAACCTAAACCGTACCCTAACCCTAAAACTTACACTAAACCTAACACTAACACGTACCCTAACCCTAACCCTAACCTGTACCCTAACCCGTACCCTAATCCTAACCCTAAGCCTATCCCGAACCCGAACCTCTAATCCTAACCCTAACCCTAACCCTAAACCTAACCCTAACACGTAACCTAACCCTAACCCTAATCCGTACCCTAACACTAACCCTAACCCGTACCCTAAACCTAACCCGTACCCTAACCCTAAACCTACCCCGTACCCTAATCCTAACCCTAAACTTAACCCTAACCCGTAACCTAACCCTAAACCTAATCCTAAACCTAACCCGTACCCTAACCCTAACCCTAACACTAAACGTAACCCGAAACCTAAACCGCACCCTAACCCTAAACCTAACCCTAACCCTAACCCGTACCCTAAAACTAACCCGTACCCTAACCCGTAACCTAACCCGTACCCTAACCCTAAACCTAACCCTAACCCTAACCCTAACCCTAACCCTAACCCTAACCCTAACCCTAACCCGTACACTAAACCTAACCCTAACCCTAACCCATACCCTAACCCATACCCTAACACTAAACTTTACCCTAAACCTAACCCGTACCCTAACCGTAAATCTAACCCTCCTCCTAACCCTAACCCTAACCCATACCTTAACCCTAACACTAACCCTAACCCTAACCCTAACCCGTACCCTAACCCTAAACCTAACCCTAACCCTAACCCTAACCCTAACCCGTACACTAACCCTAACCCCTAACCCTAACCCTAAACCGTACCTTAAACCTAACCCTAACCCTAACCCGTACCCTAACCCTAACCCTAACCCGTACCCTAATCCTAACCCTAACCCGTACCCTCACCCTAACCCTAACCCGTACCCTAACCCTAAACCGTACCCTAACCCTAAACCTAACCCTAACCCGTACCCTAACGCTAACCCGTACCCTAAGCCTAACCCAAAACCTAAACCTAAACCGTACCCTAACCCTAACCATAACCCTTACACTAACCCTAACCCGTACCCTAACCCGTACCCTAACCCTAACCCGTACCCTAACCCTAACTCGTAACCTAACCCTAACCCTAACCCTAACCCTAACCCTAACACTAACCCGTACCCTAACCCTAACCCGTACCATAACCCGTACCCTAACCCTAACACTAACCCTAACCCTAACCCTAACCCCTAACCCGTAACCCTAACCCTTACACTAACACTAACCCGTACCCTAACCCTAACCCTAACCCTAAACCTAAACCGTACCCTAACCCTAACCATAACCCGTACCCTAACCCTAAACCTAACCCTAACCGCAACCCCTAACCCCTAACCCTAACCCTAACCCTAACCCTAACCGGTACGCTAACCCTAACCCTAACCGTAACCCGTACCATAACCCTAACCCATAGCCTAAGCCTAACCCTAACCCTAACCCTAACCCGTAACCTAACCCTGACC
>JAVLSZ010000044.1:65000-70000 GCA_032313775.1 Urocyon cinereoargenteus
TAAACCTAAACCTAACCCTAACCCGTACCCTAACCCTAACCCGTACACTAACCCGTAACCTAACCCGTACCCTAACCCTAACCTAAACCTAACCCTAACCCTAACCCGTACCCTAACCCTAACCCTAACCCTAACCCTAACCCTAACCCGTACCCTAACCCTAACCCTAACCATAACCCATACCCTAACCCGTACCCTAACACTAACCTTTACCCTAAACCTAACCGGTACCCTAACCGTAAATCTAACCCTAATCCTAACCCTAACCCTAACCCATACCTTAACCCTAACACTAACCCTAAACCTAACCATAACCCGTACCCTAACCCTAAACCTAACCCTAACCCTAACCCTAAACCTAACCCGTACCCTAACCCTAACCCCTAACCCTAACCCTAAACCGTACCTTAAACCTAACCCTAACCCTAACCCGTACCCTAACCCTAACCCTAACCCGTACCCTAATCCTAACCCTAACCCGTACCCTCACCCTAAGCCTAACCCGTACCCTAACCCTAACCCGTACCCTAACCCTAAACCTAACCCTAACCCGTACCCTAACCCTAACCCGTACCCTAAGCCTAACCCAAAACCTAACCCTAAACCGTACCCTAACCCTAACCCTAACCCTTACACTAACCCTAACCCGTACCCTAACCAGTACCCTAACCCTAAACCGTACCCTAACCCTAACTCGTAACCTAACCCGTACCCTAACCCTAACCCTAACCCTAACACTAACCCGTACCCTAACCCTAACCCGTACCATAACCCGTACCCTAACCCTAACACTAACCCTAACCCTAACCCTAACCCCTAACCCGTAACCCTAACCCTAACCCTAACCCTAACCCTAACCCGTACCCTAACCCTAACCCTAACCCTGAACCTAACCCGTACCCTAACCCTAACCATAACCCGTACTCTAACCCTAACCCTAACCCTAACCCCAACCCCTTACCCCTAACACTAACCCTAACCCTAACCCTAAACCATACGCTAACCCTAACCCTAACCCTAACTGTAACCCGTACCATAACCCTATCCCATACCCTAAGCCTAACGCTAACCCTAACTCTAACCCCTAACCCTAACCCTAACCCGTACCCTAAACCTAACCCTAACCCTAACCCTAACCCTAACCCGTACACTAACCCGTACCCTAACCCTAACCCTAAACCTAACCCGTACCCAAAACCTAACCCTAACCCTAACCCCAACCCGTACCATAACCCTAACCCTAACACGTACCCTAACCCGTACCCTAACCCTAACCCGTACCCTAACCCGTACCCTAACCCTAACACTAACCGTAAAGCTAACCCGTACCCTAACCCTAACCCTAACCCTAACACTAACTCTAACCATAACCCCTAAACCCTAAACCTAACCCTAACCCTAACCTTTACCCTAACCCTAACCCGTACCTTAACCCTAACACTAACCCTAACCCTAACCCGTACCCTAACCCTAAACCTAACCCTAACCCGTACCCTAAACCTAACCCCTAATCCTAACCCTAAACCGTACCCTAACCCTAACCCTAACTTGTACCCTAACACTAATCCTAACCCGTACCCTAACCCTAAACCTAACCCGTACCCTAAACCTAACCCTAACCCGTACCCTAACCCGTATCCTAACCCTAACCTGTACCCTAAACCTAAACTTAACCCTAACCCGTACCCTAACCCTAACCCGTACGCTAACACTAACCCTAACCCTAACCCTAACCCTAACCCATACCCTAACCCGTACCCTAACCCTAACCCGAACCCTAAACCTAAACCTAACCCTAAACCGTACCCTAACCCTAAACCGTGCCCTAATCCGAACCCGTATGCTAACACTAACCCTAACCCTAACCCTAACCCTATCCGTAAACCTAACCCTAACCCGTACCCTAACCCTAACCAGTACCCTAAACCTAAACCTAACCCTAAACCGTACCCTAACCCTAAACCGTACCCTAATCCTAACCCTAACCCGTACCCTACCCAAAACCCTAACCCTAACCATAACCTTAACCCGTACTCTAACACGTACCCTAACCCTAACCCTAACCCTAACCCTAACCCTTAACCCTCACCCTAACCCTAAACCGTACCCTAACCCTAAAACGTACCCTAACCCTAACACTAACCCTAACCCTAACCCGTACCCTAACCCTAACCCTAACCCTAACCCTAACCCTAACCCTAACACGTACCCTAACCCTAACCCTAACCCGTACCCTAACCCTAACCCGTACCCTAACCCTAACCCTAACCCTAAACCGTACCCTAACCCTAAAACGTACCCTAAACCTAACCCTAACCCGTACTCTAACCCTAACCCTAAACCGTACCCTAACCCGTACCCTAATCCTAACCCTAAGCCTATCCCTAACCCTAACCTCTAATCCTAACCCTAACCCTAACCCTAATCCTAACCCTAACACGTACCCTAACCCTAACCGTAACCCGTACCCTAACACTAACCCTAACCCGTACCCTAACCCTAACCCGTACCCTAACCCTAAACCTACCCCGTACCCTAATCCTAAACCTAACCCTAACCCTAACCCGTAACCTAACCCTAAACTTAACCCTAAACCTAACCCGTACCCTAACCCTAACCCTAACCCTAAACGTAACCCGAAACCTAAACCGCACCCTAACCCTAAACCTAACCCTAAACCTAACCCGTACCCTAACCCTAACCCTTACCCTAACCCGTAACCTAACCCGTACCCTAACCCTAACCCTAAACTTAACCCTAACCCTAACCCGTACCCTAACCCTAACCCTAACCCTAACCCTAACCCGTACCCTAACCCTAACCCTAACCCTAACCGATACCCTAACCCGTACCCTAACACTAACCTTTACCCTAAACCTAACCCGTACCCTACCCGTAAATCTAACCCTAATCCTAACCCTAACCCTAACCCATACCTTAACCCTAACACTAACCCTAACCCTAACCCTAACCCGTACCCTAACCCTAAACCTAACCCTAACCCTAACCCTAACCCTAACCCGTACCCTAACCCTAACCCCTAACCCTAACCCTAACCCGTACCTTAAACCTACCCTAACCCTAACCCGTACCCTAACCCTAACCCTAAACCGTACCCTAATCCTAACCCTAACCCGTACCCTCACCCTAACCCTAACCCGTACCCTAACCCTAACCCGAACCCTAACCCTAACTCGAACACTAACCCTAACAATAACCCGAACCCTAACCCTAAACCAAACCCTAACCCTCACCCGAACCCTAACCCTAAACCTAACCCTAACCCTAACCCCAACCCTAACCCTAACGCGAACCCTAACCCGAATCCTAAACCTAACCCGAACCCTAACCCGAACCCTAACCCTAACCCTAACCCCGAATCCGAACCCTAACCCTAACCCTAACCCGAACCCTAACCCGAACCCGAACCCTAAACCTAACCCTAAACCTAACCCGACACCGAACCCTAAACCTAACCGGAACCCTGACCGTAACCCTAACCCTAACCCTAACCCGAACCCTAACCCTAACCCAAACCCTAACCCGAACCCTAACCCGAACCCTAACCCTAAACCTAACCCGAACCCTAACCCTAACGCTAACCCCTAACCCTAACCCTAACCCTAACCCGAACCCGAACCCTAACCTTAATCCGAACCCTAACACTAACCCTAACCCGAACCCGAACCCTAACCCGAACCCGAACCCTAACCCTAAAGCTAACCCTAACCCTAACCCTAAACCGAACCCTAACCCTAAAACCTAACCCTAACCCGAACCCTAAACCTCACACTAAACCTAACCCTAACCCGAACCCTAACCCTAAACCTAACCCTAAACATAAACCTAACCCGAACCCTAATCCGATCCCTAACCCTAACCCTAACCCTAACCCTAACCCTAACCCTAACCCTAATCCGAACCCTAACCCTAACCCTAACCCGAACCCGAACCCTAACCCGAACCCGAACCCTAACCCGAATCCTAAACCTAACCCTATCCCGAACGCTAACCCTAACCCGAACCTAACCCGAACCCTAACCCGAACCCTAACCCGAACCCTAACCCTAACCCTAACTCGAACCCTAACCCGAAACTTTGCCCTAATCCTAACGCGAACCCTAACCCTAACCCTAATCCAAACCGTAACCCGAACACTAACCCTAACCCTAACCCTAACCCTAACCCCTAACCCTAACCCGAACTCTAACCCTAACTCGAACACTAACCCCTAACCCTAACCCGAACCCGAACCCTAACCCGAACACGAACCCTAACCCTAACCCGAACCCGAACCCTAACCCTAACCCGAACCCGAAACCGAACCCTAAACATAACCCTATCCCGAACCCTAACCCTAACCCGAACCCTAACCCTAACACGAACACGAACCCTAAGCCCTTACCCGAATCCTAAACCTAACCCGAACTCTAACCCGAACCCTAACCCCAAACCCGAACCCTAACCCTAACCCTAACCCTAACCCTCACCCGAACCCGAACCCTAACACTAACCCTAACCCGACACCTAACCCGAACCCTAACCGGAACCCTAACCCAAACCCTAACCCTAACCCGAACCCTAACCCTAAACATAACCCTAAAACGAACCCTAACCCGAACCCTAACCCTAACCCTAACCCTAACCCTAATCCGAACCCTAACCCTAACCCTAACCCGAACCCGAACCCTAACCCGAACCCGAACCCTAACCCGAAACCTAACCCTAACCCGAACCCGAACCCTAACCCGAACCCGAACCCTAACCCGAAACCTAACCCTAACCCTAACCCGAACCCTAACCCGAACCCGAACCCTAACCCGAACCCTAAACCTAAACCTAACCCGAACCCTAACCCTAACCCGAACCCTAACCCTAACCCTAACCCGAAACCTAACCCGAACCATAGCCCTAACCCTAACCCGAACCCTAACCCTAAACCTAACCCAAACCCTAACCCGAACCCTAACCCTAACCCTAACCCTAACCCGAACCCTAAC
>JAVLSZ010000044.1:80000-112500 GCA_032313775.1 Urocyon cinereoargenteus
CTAACCCTAACTCTAACCCGTACCCTAACACTAATCCTAACCCGTACCCTAACCCTAAACCTAACCCGTACCCTAAACCTAACCCTAACCCGTACCCTAACCCATATCCTAACCCTAACCCGTACCCTAAACCTAAACCTAACCCTAACCCGTACCCTAACCCTAACCCGTACGCTAACACTAACCCTAACCCTAACCCTAACCCTAACCCATACCCTAACCCGTACCCTAACCCTAACCCGAACCCTAAACCTAAACCTAACCCTAAACCGTACCCTAACCCTAAACCGTGCCCTAATCCGAACCCGTATGCTAACACTAACCCTAACCCTAACCCTAACCCTATCCCTAAACCTAACCCTAACCCGTACCCTAACCCTAACCCGTACCCTAAACATAAACCTAACCCTAAACCGTACCCTAACCCTAAACCGTACCCTAATCCTAACCCTAATCCGTACCCTACCCCTAACCCTAACCCTAACCATAACCTTAACCCCTACTCTAACACGTACCCTAACCCTAACCCTAACCCTAACCCTAACCCTTAACCCTCACCCTAACCCTAAACCG
Organism: Urocyon cinereoargenteus; assembly: GCA_032313775.1. NCBI lineage: Eukaryota > Metazoa > Chordata > Mammalia > Carnivora > Canidae > Urocyon > Urocyon cinereoargenteus. The sequence continues at coordinate 80,574 of JAVLSZ010000044.1, forward strand.
TACCCTAACCCTAAAACGTACCCTAACCCTAACACTAACCCTAACCCTAACACTTACCCTAACCCTAACCCTAACCCTAACCCTAACCCTAACCCTAACACGTACCCTAACCCTAACCCTAACCCGTACCCTAACCCTAACCCGTACCCTAACCCTAACCCTAACCCTAAACCGTACCCTAACCCTAACCCGTACCCTAACCCTAACCCTAACCCTAAACGTAACCCGAAACCTAAACCGCACCCTAACCCTAAACCTAACCCTAACCCTAACCCGTACCCTAACCCTAACCCGTACCCTAACCCGTAACCTAACCCGTACCCTAACCCTAACCCTAAACCTAACCCTAACCCTAAACCGTACCCTAACCCTAACCCTAACCCTAACCCTAACCCGTACCCTAACCCTAACCCTAACCCTAACCCTAACCCATACCCAAACCCGTACCCTAACACTAAACTTTACCCTAAACCTAACCCGTACCCTACCCGTAAATCTAACCCTAATCCTAACCCTAACCCTAACCCATACCTTAACCCTAACACTAACCCTAACCCTAACCCTAACCTGTACCCTAACCCTAAACCTAAACCTAACCCTAACCCTAACCCTAACCCGTACCCTAACCCTAACCCCTAACCCTAACCCTAACCCGTACGCTAACCCTAACCCTAACCCTAACCGTAACGCGTACCATAACCCTAACCCATACCCTAAGCCTAACCCTAACCCTAACTCTAACCCCTAACACTAACCCTAACCCGTACACTAAACCTAACCCTAACCCTAATCCTAACCCTAACCCGTACCCTAACACGTACCCTAACCCTAACCCTAACCCTAACCCTAACCCTAACCCGTACCCAAACCCTAACCCTAACCCAAACCCCAACCCGTACGCTAACCCTAATCCTAACACGTACCCTAACCCGTACCCTAACCCTAACCCTAACCCGTACCCTAAACCGTACCCTAACCCTAACCCTAACCCTAAACCTAACCCTAACCATAACCCGTACCCTAACCCTAACCCTAACCCTAACCCCTACCCTAACCCTAACCCTAACCCGTACCCTAACCCTAACCCGTACCCTAACCCTAACCCGTAACCTAGCCCTAACACTAACCCTAACCCTAACCCTAAACCTAACCCGTACCCTAACCCTAACCTGTACACTAACACTAACCCTAAAACGTACCCTAACCCTAACCGTAACCCTAACCCTAAACCGTACCCTAAACCTAACCAGAACCCTAAACAGTACCCTAACCCTAACCCGTACCCTAACCCTAACCCTAACCCGTACCCTAACCCGTACCCTAATCCTAACCCTAAGCCTATCCCTAACCCGAAAATCTAATACTAACTCTAACCCTAACCCTAACCCTAACACGTAACCTAACCCTAACCCTAATCCGTACACTAACGCTAACCCTAACCCGTACCCTAAACCTAACCCGTACCCTAACCCTAAACCTACCCCGTACCCTAATCCTAACCCTAACCCTAACCCTAACCCGTAACCTAACCCTAAACCTAATCCTAAACCTAACCCGTACCCTAACCCTAACCCTAACCCTAAACGTAACCCGAAACCTAAACCGCACCCTAACCCTAAACCTAACCCTAACCCTAACCCGTACCCTAACCCTAACCCGTACCCTAACCCGTAACCTAACCCGTACCCTAACCCTAACCCTAAACCTAACCCTAACCCTAACCCGTACCCTAACCCTAACCCTAACCCGTACCCTAACCCTAACCCTAACCCTAACCCTAACCCATACCCAAACCCGTACCCTAACACTAAACTTTACCCTAAACCTAACCCGTATCCTAACCGTAAATCTAACCCTAATCCTAACCCTAACCCTAACCCATACCTTAACCCTAACACTAACCCTAACCCTAACCCTAACCCGTACCCTAACCCTAAACCTAACCCTAACCCTAACCCTAACCCTAACCCGTACCCTAACCCTAACCCTAACCCTAACACTAACCCGTACCCTAACCCTAACCCGTACCATAACCCGTACCCTAACCCTAACACTAACCCTAACCCTAACCCTAACCCCTAACCCGTAACCCTAACCCTAACCCTAACCCTAACACGTACCCTAACCCTAACCCTAACCCTAAACCTAACCCGTACCCTAACCCTAACCATAACCCGTACCCTAACCCTAACCCTAACCCTAACCCCAACCCCTAACACCTAACCCTAACCCTAACCCTAACCCTAACCCATACGCTAACCCTAACCCTAACCGTAACCCGTACCATAACCCTAACCCATACCCTAAGCCTAACCCTAACCCTAAACCTAACCCTAACCCGTAACCTAACCCTAAACCTAATCCTAAACCTAACCCGTACCCTAACCCTAACCCTAAACCTAAACGTAACCCGAAACCTAAACCGCACCCTACCCCTAAACCTAACCCTAACCCTAACCCGTACCCTAACCCTAACCCGTACACTAACCCGTAACCTAACCCGTACCCTAACCCTAACCCTAAACCTAACCCTAACCCTAACCCGTACCCTAACCCTAACCCTAACCCTAACCCTAACCCGTACCCTAACCCTAACCCTAACCATAACCCATACCCTAACCCGTACCCTAACACTAACCTTTACCCTAAACCTAACCCGTACCCTAACCGTAAATCTAACCCTAATCCTAACCCTAACCCTAACCCATACCTTAACCCTAACACTAACCCTAAACCTAACCATAACCCGTACCCTAACCCTAAACCTAACCCTAACCCTAACCCTAAACCTAACCCGTACCCTAACCCTAACCCCTAACCCTAACCCTAAACCGTACCTTAAACCTAACCCTAACCCTAACCCGTACCCTAACCCTAACCCTAACCCGTACCCTAATCCTAACCCTAACCCATACCCTCACCCTAAGCCTAACCCGTACCCTAACCCTAACCCGTACCCTAACCCTAAACCTAACCCTAACCCGTACCCTAACCCTAACCCGTACCCTAAGCCTAACCCTAAACCTAACCCTAAACCGTAACCTAACCCTAACCCTAACCCTTACACTAACCCTAACCCGTACCCTAACCAGTACCCTAACCCTAAACCGTACCCTAACCCTAACTCGTAACCTAACCCGTACCCTAACCCTAACCCTAACCCTAACACTAACCCGTACCCTAACCCTAACCCGTACCATAACCCGTACCCTAACCCTAACACTAACCCTAACCCTAACCCTAACCCCTAACCCGTAACCCTAACCCTAACCCTAACCCTAACCCTAACCCGTACCCTAACCCTAACCCTAACCCTAAACCTAACCCGTACCCTAACCCTAACCATAACCCGTACCCTAACCCTAACCCTAACCCTAACCCCAACCCCTTACCCCTAACACTAACCCTAACCCTAACCCTAAACCATACGCTAACCCTAACCCTAACCCTAACTGTAACCCGTACCATAACCCTATCCCATACCCTAAGCCTAACGCTAACCCTAACTCTAACCCCTAACCCTAACCCTAACCCGTACCCTAAACCTAACCCTAACCCTAACCCTAACCCTAACCCGTACACTAACCCGTACCCTAACCCTAACCCTAAACCTAACCCGTACCCAAAACCTAACCCTAACCCTAACCCCAACCCGTACCATAACCCTAACCCTAACACGTACCCTAACCCGTACCCTAACTCTAACCCGTACCCTAACCCGTACCCTAACCCTAACACTAACCCTAAAGCTAACCCGTACCATAACCCTAACCCTAACCCTAACACTAACCCTAACCCGTACCCTAACCCTAACCCTAACCCTAACCCTAACTCTAACCATAACCCCTAAACCCTAAACCTAACCCTAACCCTAACCTTTACCCTAACCCTAACCCGTACCTTAACCCTAACACTAACCCTAACCCTAACCCGTACCCTAACCCTAAACCTAACCCTAACCCGTACCCTAAACCTAACCCCTAATCCTAACCCTAACCCGTACCCTAACCCTAACCCTAACTTGTACCCTAACACTAATCCTAACCCGTACCCTAACCCTAAACCTAACCCGTACCCTAAACCTAACCCTAACCCGTACCCTAACCCGTATCCTAACACTAACCCTTACCCTAAACCTAAACCTAACCCTAACCCGTACCCTAACCCTAACCCGTACGCTAACACTAACCCTAACCCTAACCCTAACCCATACCCTAACCCGTACCCTAACCCTAACCCAAACCCTAAACCTAAACCTAACCCTAAACCGTACCCTAACCCTAAACCGTGCCCTAATCCGAACCCGTATGCTAACACTAACCCTAACCCTAACCCTAACCCTATCCGTAAACCTAACCCTAACCCGTACCCTAACCCTAACCAGTACCCTAAACCTAAACCTAACCCTAAACCGTACCCTAACCCTAAACCGTACCCTAATCCTAACCCTAACCCGTACCCTACCCCTAACCCTAACCCTAACCATAACCTTAACCCGTACTCTAACACGTACCCTAACCCTAACCCTAACCCTAACCCTAACCCTAACCCTTAACCCTCACCCTAACCCTAAACCGTACCCTAACCCTAAAACGTACCCTAACCCTAACACTAACCCTAACCCTAACCCATACCCTAACCCTAACCCTAACCCTAACCCTAACCCTAACACGTACCCTAACCCTAACCCTAACCCGTACCCTAACCCTAACCCGTACCCTAACCCTAACCCTAACCTTAAACCGTACCCTAACCCTAAAACGTACCCTAAACCTAACCCTAACCCGTACTCTAACCCTAACCCTAACCCGTACCCTAACCCGTACCCTAATCCTAACCCTAAGCCTATCCCTAACCCTAACCTCTAATCCTAACCCTAACCCTAACCCTAATCCTAACACTAACACGTACCCTAACCCTAACCGTAACCCGTACCCTAACACTAACCCTAACCCGTACCCTAACCCTAACCCGTACCCTAACCCTAAACCTACCCCGTACCCTAATCCTAAACCTAACCCTAACCCTAACCCGTAACCTAACCCTAAACTTAACCCTAAACCTAACCCGTACCCTAACCCTAACCCTAACCCTAAACGTAACCCGAAACCTAAACCGCAACCTAACCCTAAACCTAACCCTAAAAATAACCCGTACCCTAACCCTAACCCGTACCCTAACCCGTAACCTAACCCGTACCCTAACCCTAACCCTAAACTTAACCCTAACCCTAACCCGTACCCTAACCCTAACCCTAACCCTAACCCTAACCCGTACCCTAACCCTAACCCTAACCCTAACCGATACCCTAACCCGTACCCTAACACTAACCTTTACCCTAAACCTAACCCGTACCCTACCCGTAAATCTAACCCTAATCCTAACCCTAACCCTAACCCATACCTTAACCCTAACACTAACCCTAACCCTAACCCTAACCCGTACCCTAACCCTAAACCTAACCCTAACCCTAACCCTAACCCTAACCCGTACCCTAACCCTAACCCCTAACCCTAACCCTAACCCGTACCTTAAACCTACCCTAACCCTAACCCGTACCCTAACCCTAACCCTAACCCGTACCCTAATCCTAACCCTAACCCGTACCCTCACCCTAACCCTAACCCGTACCCTAACCCTAACCCGAACCCTAACCCTAACTCGAACACTAACCCTAACAATAACCCGAACCCTAACCCTAAACCAAACCCTAACCCTCACCCGAACCCTAACCCTAAACCTAACCCTAACCCTAACCCCAACCCTAACCCTAACGCGAACCCTAACCCGAATCCTAAACCTAACCCGAACCCTAACCCGAACCCTAACCCTAACCCTAACCCCGAATCCGAACCCTAACCCTAACCCTAACCCGAACCCTAACCCGAACCCGAACCCTAAACCTAACCCTAAACCTAACCCGACACCGAACCCTAACCCTAACCGGAACCCTGACCGTAACCCTAACCCTAACCCTAACCCGAACCCTAACCCTAACCCAAACCCTAACCCGAACCCTAACCCGAACCCTAACCCTAAACCTAACCCGAACCCTAACCCTAACCCTAACCCCTAACCCTAACCCTAACCCTAACCCGAACCCGAACCCTAACCTTAATCCGAACCCTAACACTAACCCTAACCCGAACCGAACCCGAACCCTAACCCGAACCCGAACCCTAACCCTAAACCTAACCCTAACCCTAACCCTAACCCGAACCCTAACCCTAAAACCTAACCCTAACCCGAACCCTAAACCTCACACTAAACCTAACCCTAACCCGAACCCTAACCCTAACCCTAACCCTAACCCTAACCCTAACCCTAACCCTAATCCGAACCCTAACCCTAACCCTAACCCGAACCCGAACCCTAACCCGAACCCGAACCCTAACCCGAATCCTAAACCTAACCCTATCCCGAACGCTAACCCTAACCCGAACCTAACCCGAACCCTAACCCGAACCCTAACCCGAACCCTAACCCTAACCCTAACTCGAACCCTAACCCGAAACCTTGCCCTAATCCTAACGCGAACCCTAACCCTAACCCTAATCCAAACCGTAACCCGAACACTAACCCTAACCCTAACCCTAACACTAACCCCTAAACCTAACCCGAACTCTAACCCTAACTCGAACACTAACCCCTAACCCTAACCCGAACCCGAACCCTAACCCGAACACGAACCCTAACCCTAACCCGAACACGAACCCTAACCCTAACCCGAACCCGAAACCGAACCCTAAACATAACCCTATCCCGAACCCTAACCCTAACCCGAACCCTAACCCTAACACGAACACGAACCCTAAGCCCTTACCCGAATCCTAAACCTAACCCGAACTCTAACCCGAACCCTAACCCCAAACCCGAACCCTAACCCTAACCCTAACCCTAACCCTAACCCGAACCCGAACCCTAACACTAACCCTAACCCGACACCTAACCTGAACCCTAACCCGAACCCTAACCCAAACCCTAACCCTAACCCGAACCCTATCCCTAAACCTAACCCTAAAACGAACCCTAACCCGAACCCTAACCCTAACCCTAACCCTAACCCTAATCCGAACCCTAACCCTAACCCTAACCCGAACCCGAACCCTAACCCGAACCCGAACCCTAACCCGAAACCTAACCCTAACCCGAACCCGAACCCTAACCCGAACCCGAACCCTAACCCGAAACCTAACCCTAACCCTAACCCGAACCCTAACCCGAACCCGAACCCTAACCCGAACCCTAAACCTAAACCTAACCCGAACCCTAACCCTAACCCGAACCCTAACCCTAACCCTAACCCGAAACCTAACCCGAACCATAGCCCTAACCCTAACCCGAACCCTAACCCTAAACCTAACCCAAACCCTAACCCGAACCCTAACCCTAACCCTAACCCTAACCCGAACCCTAACCCTAACCCTAACCCTAACACTAACCCCTAACCCGAACCCGAACCCGAACCCTAACCCGAACCCGAACCCTAACCTTACCCCGAACCCGAACCCAAACCATAACCCTAACCCTAACCCGAACCCTAAACCTAACCCTAACCCTAACCCTAACCTGAACCCTAACCCTAACCCTAACCCTAACCCGAACACTAACCCTAACCCTAAACCTAACCCTAACCCTAACACCTAACCCTAACCCGAACCCTGACCCTAACTCGAACACTAACCCTAACCCTAACCCGAACCCTAACCCTAACCCTAACCCTAACCCTAACCCGAACGCCAGCCCTAAACCTAACCCTAACCCTAACCCTAACTCTAACACGAACCCTAAACCGAACCCGAACCCTAACCCGAACCCTAACCCGAACCCTAACCCGAACCCTAACCCTAAACCAAACCCGAACCCTAACCCGAACCCTAACCCTAACCCTAACCCGAACCCTCACCCTAAGCCTAACCCGTACCCTAACCCTAACCCGTACCCTAACCCTAAACCTAACCCTAACCCGTACCCTAACCCTAACCCGTACCCTAAGCCTAACCCAAAAACTAACCCTAAACCGTACCCTAACCCTAACCCTAACCCTTACACTAACCCTAACCCGTACCCTAACCAGTACCCTAACCCTAAACCGTACCCTAACCCTAACTCGTAACCTAACCCTAACCCTAACCCTAACCCTAACCCTAATCCGTACCCTAACCCGAACCCTAACCCTAACCCGTACCCTAACACTAATCTTTACCCTAAACCTAACCCGTATCCTAACCGTAAATCTAACCCTAATCCTAACCCTAACCCTAACCCATTCCTTAACCCTAACACTAACCCTAACCCTAACCCTAACCCGTACCCTAACCCTAAACCTAACCCTAACCCTAACCCTAACCCTAACCCGTACCCTAACCCTAACCCTAACCCTAACACTAACCCGTACCCTAACCCTAACCCGTACCATAACCCGTACCCTAACCCTAACACTAACCCTAACCCTAACCCTAACCCCTAACCCGTAACCCTAACCCTAACCCTAACCCTAACACGTACCCTAACCCTAACCCTAACCCTAAACCTAACCCGTACCCTAACCCTAACCATAACCCGTACCCTAACCCTAACCCTAACCCTAACCCCAACCCCTAACCCCTAACCCTAACCCTAACCCTAACCCTAACCCATACGCTAACCCTAACCCTAACCGTAACCCGTACCATAACCCTAACCCATACCCTAAGCCTAACCCTAACCCTAAACCTAACCCTAACCCGTAACCTAACCCTAACCCTAATCCTAAACCTAACCCGTACCCTAACCCTAACCCTAAACCTAAACGTAACCCGAAACCTAAACCGCACCCTACCCCTAAACCTAACCCTAACCCTAACCCGTACCCTAACCCTAACCCGTACACTAACCCGTAACCTAACCCGTACCCTAACCCTAACCCTAAACCTAACCCTAACCCTAACCCGTACCCTAACCCTAACCCTAACCCTAACCCTAACCCTAACCCGTACCCTAACCCTAACCCTAACCATAACCCATACCCTAACCCGTACCCTAACACTAACCTTTACCCTAAACCTAACCCGTACCCTAACCGTAAATCTAACCCTAATCCTAACCCTAACCCTAACCCATACCTTAACCCTAACACTAACCCTAAACCTAACCATAACCCGTACCCTAACCCTAAACCTAACCCTAACCCTAACCCTAAACCTAACCCGTACCCTAACCCTAACCCCTAACCCTAACCCTAAACCGTACCTTAAACCTAACCCTAACCCTAACCCGTACCCTAACCCTAACCCTAACCCGTACCCTAATCCTAACCCTAACCCGTACCCTCACCCTAAGCCTAACCCGTACCCTAACCCTAACCCGTACCCTAACCCTAAACCTAACCCTAACCCGTACCCTAACCCTAACCCGTACCCTAAGCCTAACCCAAAACCTAACCCTAAACCGTACCCTAACCCTAACCCTAACCCTTACACTAACCCTAACCCGTACCCTAACCAGTACCCTAACCCTAAACCGTACCCTAACCCTAACTCGTAACCTAACCCGTACCCTAACCCTAACCCTAACCCTAACACTAACCCGTACCCTAACCCTAACCCGTACCATAACCCGTACCCTAACCCTAACACTAACCCTAACCCTAACACTAACCCCTAACCCGTAACCCTAACCCTAACCCTAACCCTAACCCTAACCCGTACCCTAACCCTAACCCTAACCCTAAACCTAACCCGTACCCTAACCCTAACCATAACCCGTACTCTAACCCTAACCCTAACCCTAACCCCAACCCCTTACCCCTAACACTAACCCTAACCCTAACCCTAAACCATACGCTAACCCTAACCCTAACCCTAACTGTAACCCGTACCATAACCCTATCCCATACCCTAAGCCTAACGCTAACCCTAACTCTAACCCCTAACCCTAACCCTAACCCGTACCCTAAACCTAACCCTAACCCTAACCCTAACCCTAACCCGTACACTAACCCGTACCCTAACCCTAACCCTAAACCTAACCCGTACCCAAAACCTAACCCTAACCCTAACCCCAACCCGTACCATAACCCTAACCCTAACACGTACCCTAACCCGTACCCTAACTCTAACCCGTACCCTAACCCGTACCCTAACCCTAACACTAACCCTAAAGCTAACCCGTACCATAACCCTAACCCTAACCCTAACACTAACCCTAACCCGTACCCTAACCCTAACCCTAACCCTAACCCTAACTCTAACCATAACCCCTAAACCCTAAACCTAACCCTAACCCTAACCTTTACCCTAACCCTAACCCGTACCTTAACCCTAACACTAACCCTAACCCTAACCCGTACCCTAACCCTAAACCTAACCCTAACCCGTACCCTAAACTTAACCCCTAATCCTAACCCTAACCCGTACCCTAACCCTAACCCTAACTTGTACCCTAACACTAATCCTAACCCGTACCCTAACCCTAAACCTAACCCGTACCCTAAACCTAACCCTAACCCGTACCCTAACCCGTATCCTAACACTAACCCTTACCCTAAACCTAAACCTAACCCTAACCCGTACCCTAACCCTAACCCGTACGCTAACACTAACCCTAACCCTAACCCTAACCCTAACCCATACCCTAACCCGTACCCTAACCCTAACCCAAACCCTAAACCTAAACCTAACCCTAAACCGTACCCTAACCCTAAACCGTGCCCTAATCCGAACCCGTATGCTAACACTAACCCTAACCCTAACCCTAACCCTATCCCTAAACCTAACCCTAACCCGTACCCTAACCCTAACCAGTACCCTAAACCTAAACCTAACCCTAAACCGTACCCTAACCCTAAACCGTACCCTAATCCTAACCCTAACCCGTACCCTACCCCTAACCCTAACCCTAACCATAACCTTAACCCGTACTCTAACCCGTACCCTAACCCTAACCCTAACCCGTACCCTAATCCTAACCCTAACCCGTAACCTCACCCTAACCCTAACCCGTACCCTAACCCTAACCCGAACCCTAACCCTAACTCGAACACTAACCCTAACAATAACCCGAACCCTAACCCTAAACCAAACCCTAACCCTCACCCGAACCCTAACCCTAAACCTAACCCTAACCCTAACCCCAACCCTAACCCTAACGCGAACCCTAACCCGAATCCTAAACCTAACCCGAACCCTAACCCGAACCCTAACCCTAACCCTAACCCCGAATCCGAACCCTAACCCTAACCCTAACCCGAACCCTAACCCGAACCCGAACCCTAAACCTAACCCTAAACCTAACCCGACACCGAACCCTAACCCTAACCGGAACCCTGACCGTAACCCTAACCCTAACCCTAACCCGAACCCTAACCCTAACCCAAACCCTAACCCGAACCCTAACCCGAACCCTAACCCTAAACCTAACCCGAACCCTAACCCTAACCCTAACCCCTAACCCTAACCCTAACCCTAACCCGAACCCGAACCCTAACCTTAATCCGAACCCTAACACTAACCCTAACCCGAACCGAACCCGAACCCTAACCCGAACCCGAACCCTAACCCTAAACCTAACCCTAACCCTAACCCTAACCCGAACCCTAACCCTAAAACCTAACCCTAACCCGAACCCTAAACCTCACACTAAACCTAACCCTAACCCGAACCCTAACCCTAACCCTAACCCTAACCCTAACCCTAACCCTAACCCTAATCCGAACCCTAACCCTAACCCTAACCCGAACCCGAACCCTAACCCGAACCCGAACCCTAACCCGAATCCTAAACCTAACCCTATCCCGAACGCTAACCCTAACCCGAACCTAACCCGAACCCTAACCCGAACCCTAACCCGAACCCTAACCCTAACCCTAACTCGAACCCTAACCCGAAACCTTGCCCTAATCCTAACGCGAACCCTAACCCTAACCCTAATCCAAACCGTAACCCGAACACTAACCCTAACCCTAACCCTAACCCTAACCCCTAAACCTAACCCGAACTCTAACCCTAACTCGAACACTAACCCCTAACCCTAACCCGAACCCGAACCCTAACCCGAACACGAACCCTAACCCTAACCCGAACACGAACCCTAACCCTAACCCGAACCCGAAACCGAACCCTAAACATAACCCTATCCCGAACCCTAACCCTAACCCGAACCCTAACCCTAACACGAACACGAACCCTAAGCCCTTACCCGAATCCTAAACCTAACCCGAACTCTAACCCGAACCCTAACCCCAAACCCGAACCCTAACCCTAACCCTAACCCTAACCCTAACCCGAACCCGAACCCTAACACTAACCCTAACCCGACACCTAACCTGAACCCTAACCCGAACCCTAACCCAAACCCTAACCCTAACCCGAACCCTATCCCTAAACCTAACCCTAAAACGAACCCTAACCCGAACCCTAACCCTAACCCTAACCCTAACCCTAATCCGAACCCTAACCCTAACCCTAACCCGAACCCGAACCCTAACCCGAACCCGAACCCTAACCCTAAACCTAACCCTAACCCGAACCCGAACCCTAACCCGAACCCGAACCCTAACCCGAAACCTAACCCTAACCCTAACCCGAACCCTAACCCGAACCCGAACCCTAACCCGAACCCTAAACCTAAACCTAACCCGAACCCTAACCCTAACCCGAACCCTAACCCTAACCCTAACCCGAAACCTAACCCGAACCATAGCCCTAACCCTAACCCGAACCCTAACCCTAAACCTAACCCAAACCCTAACCCGAACCCTAACCCTAACCCTAACCCTAACCCGAACCCTAACCCTAACCCTAACCCTAACACTAACCCCTAACCCGAACCCGAACCCGAACCCTAACCCGAACCCGAACCCTAACCTTACCCCGAACCCGAACCCAAACCATAACCCTAACCCTAACCCGAACCCTAAACCTAACCCTAACCCTAACCCTAACCTGAACCCTAACCCTAACCCTAACCCTAACCCGAACACTAACCCTAACCCTAAACCTAACCCTAACCCTAACACCTAACCCTAACCCGAACCCTGACCCTAACTCGAACACTAACCCTAACCCTAACCCGAACCCTAACCCTAACCCTAACCCTAACCCTAACCCGAACGCCAGCCCTAAACCTAACCCTAACCCTAACCCTAACTCTAACACGAACCCTAAACCGAACCCGAACCCTAACCCGAACCCTAACCCGAACCCTAACCCGAACCCTAACCCTAAACCAAACCCGAACCCTAACCCGAACCCTAACCCTAACCCTAACCCGAACCCTCACCCTAAGCCTAACCCGTACCCTAACCCTAACCCGTACCCTAACCCTAAACCTAACCCTAACCCGTACCCTAACCCTAACCCGTACCCTAAGCCTAACCCAAAAACTAACCCTAAACCGTACCCTAACCCTAACCCTAACCCTTACACTAACCCTAACCCGTACCCTAACCAGTACCCTAACCCTAAACCGTACCCTAACCCTAACTCGTAACCTAACCCTAACCCTAACCCTAACCCTAACCCTAATCGGTACCCTAACCCGAACCCTAACCCTAACCCGTACCCTAACACTAATCTTTACCCTAAACCTAACCCGTATCCTAACCGTAAATCTAACCCTAATCCTAACCCTAACCCTAACCCATTCCTTAACCCTAACACTAACCCTAACCCTAACCCTAACCCGTACCCTAACCCTAAACCTAACCCTAACCCTAACCCTAACCCTAACCCGTACCCTAACCCTAACCCTAACCCTAACACTAACCCGTACCCTAACCCTAACCCGTACCATAACCCGTACCCTAACCCTAACACTAACCCTAACCCTAACCCTAACCCCTAACCCGTAACCCTAACCCTAACCCTAACCCTAACACGTACCCTAACCCTAACCCTAACCCTAAACCTAACCCGTACCCTAACCCTAACCATAACCCGTACCCTAACCCTAACCCTAACCCTAACCCCAACCCCTAACCCCTAACCCTAACCCTAACCCTAACCCTAACCCATACGCTAACCCTAACCCTAACCGTAACCCGTACCATAACCCTAACCCATACCCTAAGCCTAACCCTAACCCTAAACCTAACCCTAACCCGTAACCTAACCCTAACCCTAATCCTAAACCTAACCCGTACCCTAACCCTAACCCTAAACCTAAACGTAACCCGAAACCTAAACCGCACCCTACCCCTAAACCTAACCCTAACCCTAACCCGTACCCTAACCCTAACCCGTACACTAACCCGTAACCTAACCCGTACCCTAACCCTAACCCTAAACCTAACCCTAACCCTAACCCGTACCCTAACCCTAACCCTAACCCTAACCCTAACCCTAACCCGTACCCTAACCCTAACCCTAACCATAACCCATACCCTAACCCGTACCCTAACACTAACCTTTACCCTAAACCTAACCCGTACCCTAACCGTAAATCTAACCCTAATCCTAACCCTAACCCTAACCCATACCTTAACCCTAACACTAACCCTAAACCTAACCATAACCCGTACCCTAACCCTAAACCTAACCCTAACCCTAACCCTAAACCTAACCCGTACCCTAACCCTAACCCCTAACCCTAACCCTAAACCGTACCTTAAACCTAACCCTAACCCTAACCCGTACCCTAACCCTAACCCTAACCCGTACCCTAATCCTAACCCTAACCCGTACCCTCACCCTAAGCCTAACCCGTACCCTAACCCTAACCCGTACCCTAACCCTAAACCTAACCCTAACCCGTACCCTAACCCTAACCCGTACCCTAAGCCTAACCCAAAACCTAACCCTAAACCGTACCCTAACCCTAACCCTAACCCTTACACTAACCCTAACCCGTACCCTAACCAGTACCCTAACCCTAAACCGTACCCTAACCCTAACTCGTAACCTAACCCGTACCCTAACCCTAACCCTAACCCTAACACTAACCCGTACCCTAACCCTAACCCGTACCATAACCCGTACCCTAACCCTAACACTAACCCTAACCCTAACACTAACCCCTAACCCGTAACCCTAACCCTAACCCTAACCCTAACCCTAACCCGTACCCTAACCCTAACCCTAACCCTAAACCTAACCCGTACCCTAACCCTAACCATAACCCGTACTCTAACCCTAACCCTAACCCTAACCCCAACCCCTTACCCCTAACACTAACCCTAACCCTAACCCTAAACCATACGCTAACCCTAACCCTAACCCTAACTGTAACCCGTACCATAACCCTATCCCATACCCTAAGCCTAACGCTAACCCTAACTCTAACCCCTAACCCTAACCCTAACCCGTACCCTAAACCTAACCCTAACCCTAACCCTAACCCTAACCCGTACACTAACCCGTACCCTAACCCTAACCCTAAACCTAACCCGTACCCAAAACCTAACCCTAACCCTAACCCCAACCCGTACCATAACCCTAACCCTAACACGTACCCTAACCCGTACCCTAACTCTAACCCGTACCCTAACCCGTACCCTAACCCTAACACTAACCCTAAAGCTAACCCGTACCATAACCCTAACCCTAACCCTAACACTAACCCTAACCCGTACCCTAACCCTAACCCTAACCCTAACCCTAACTCTAACCATAACCCCTAAACCCTAAACCTAACCCTAACCCTAACCTTTACCCTAACCCTAACCCGTACCTTAACCCTAACACTAACCCTAACCCTAACCCGTACCCTAACCCTAAACCTAACCCTAACCCGTACCCTAAACTTAACCCCTAATCCTAACCCTAACCCGTACCCTAACCCTAACCCTAACTTGTACCCTAACACTAATCCTAACCCGTACCCTAACCCTAAACCTAACCCGTACCCTAAACCTAACCCTAACCCGTACCCTAACCCGTATCCTAACACTAACCCTTACCCTAAACCTAAACCTAACCCTAACCCGTACCCTAACCCTAACCCGTACGCTAACACTAACCCTAACCCTAACCCTAACCCTAACCCATACCCTAACCCGTACCCTAACCCTAACCCAAACCCTAAACCTAAACCTAACCCTAAACCGTACCCTAACCCTAAACCGTGCCCTAATCCGAACCCGTATGCTAACACTAACCCTAACCCTAACCCTAACCCTATCCCTAAACCTAACCCTAACCCGTACCCTAACCCTAACCAGTACCCTAAACCTAAACCTAACCCTAAACCGTACCCTAACCCTAAACCGTACCCTAATCCTAACCCTAACCCGTACCCTACCCCTAACCCTAACCCTAACCATAACCTTAACCCGTACTCTAACACGTACCCTAACCCTAACCCTAACCCTAACCCTAACCCTAACCCTTAACCCTCACCCTAACCCTAAACCGTACCCTAACCCTAAAACGTACCCTAACCCTAACACTAACCCTAACCCTAACCCATACCCTAACCCTAACCCTAACCCTAACCCTAACCCTAACACGTACCCTAACCCTAACCCTAACCCGTACCCTAACCCTAACCCGTACCCTAACCCTAACCCTAACCTTAAACCGTACCCTAACCCTAAAACGTACCCTAAACCTAACCCTAACCCGTACTCTAACCCTAACCCTAACCCGTACCCTAACCCGTACCCTAATCCTAACCCTAAGCCTATCCCTAACCCTAACCTCTAATCCTAACCCTAACCCTAACCCTAATCCTAACACTAACACGTACCCTAACCCTAACCGTAACCCGTAACCTAACACTAACCCTAACCCGTACCCTAACCCTAACCCGTACCCTAACCCTAAACCTACCCCGTACCCTAATCCTAAACCTAACCCTAACCCTAACCCGTAACCTAACCCTAAACTTAACCCTAAACCTAACCCGTACCCTAACCCTAACCCTAACCCTAAACGTAACCCGAAACCTAAACCGCAACCTAACCCTAAACCTAACCCTAAACCTAACCCGTACCCTAACCCTAACCCGTACCCTAACCCGTAACCTAACCCGTACCCTAACCCTAACCCTAAACTTAACCCTAACCCTAACCCGTACCCTAACCCTAACCCTAACCCTAACCCTAACCCGTACCCTAACCCTAACCCTAACCCTAACCGATACCCTAACCCGTACCCTAACACTAACCTTTACCCTAAACCTAACCCGTACCCTACCCGTAAATCTAACCCTAATCCTAACCCTAACCCTAACCCATACCTTAACCCTAACACTAACCCTAACCCTAACCCTAAACCGTACCCTAACCCTAAACCTAACCCTAACCCTAACCCTAACCCTAACCCGTACCCTAACCCTAACCCCTAACCCTAACCCTAACCCGTACCTTAAACCTACCCTAACCCTAACCCGTACCCTAACCCTAACCCTAACCCGTACCCTAATCCTAACCCTAACCCGTACCCTCACCCTAACCCTAACCCGTACCCTAACCCTAACCCGAACCCTAACCCTAACTCGAACACTAACCCTAACAATAACCCGAACCCTAACCCTAAACCAAACCCTAACCCTCACCCGAACCCTAACCCTAAACCTAACCCTAACCCTAACCCCAACCCTAACCCTAACGCGAACCCTAACCCGAATCCTAAACCTAACCCGAACCCTAACCCGAACCCTAACCCTAACCCTAACCCCGAATCCGAACCCTAACCCTAACCCTAACCCGAACCCTAACCCGAACCCGAACCCTAAACCTAACCCTAAACCTAACCCGACACCGAACCCTAACCCTAACCGGAACCCTGACCGTAACCCTAACCCTAACCCTAACCCGAACCCTAACCCTAACCCAAACCCTAACCCGAACACTAACCCGAACCCTAACCCTAAACCTAACCCGAACCCTAACCCTAACCCTAACCCCTAACCCTAACCCTAACCCTAACCCGAACCCGAACCCTAACCTTAATCCGAACCCTAACACTAACCCTAACCCGAACCCGAACCCTAACCCGAACCCGAACCCTAACCCTAAACCTAACCCTAACCCTAACCCTAACCCGAACCCTAACCCTAAAACCTAACCCTAACCCGAACCCTAAACCTCACACTAAACCTAACCCTAACCCGAACCCTAACCCTAACCCTAACCCTAACCCTAACCCTAACCCTAACCCTAATCCGAACCCTAACCCTAACCCTAACCCGAACCCGAACCCTAACCCGAGCCCGAACCCTAACCCGAATCCTAAACCTAACCCTATCCCGAACGCTAACCCTAACCCGAACCTAACCCGAACCCTAACCCGAACCCTAACCCGAACCCTAACCCTAACCCTAACTCGAACCCTAACCCGACACCTTGCCCTAATCCTAACGCGAACCCTAACCCTAACCCTAATCCAAACCGTAACCCGAACACTAACCCTAACCCTAACCCTAACCCTAACCCCTAAACCTAACCCGAACTCTAACCCTAACTCGAACACTAACCCCTAACCCTAACCCGAACCCGAACCCTAACCCGAACACGAACCCTAACCCTAACCCGAACACGAACCCTAACCCTAACCCGAACCCGAAACCGAACCCTAAACATAACCCTATCCCGAACCCTAACCCTAACCCGAACCCTAACCCTAACACGAACACGAACCCTAAGCCCTTACCCGAATCCTAAACCTAACCCGAACTCTAACCCGAACCCTAACCCCAAACCCGAACCCTAACCCTAACCCTAACCCTAAACCTAACCCGAACCCGAACCCTAACACTAACCCTAACCCGACACCTAACCTGAACCCTAACCCGAACCCTAACCCAAACCCTAACCCTAACCCGAACCCTATCCCTAAACCTAACCCTAAAACGAACCCTAACCCGAACCCTAACCCTAACCCTAACCCTAACCCTAATCCGAACCCTAACCCTAACCCTAACCCGAACCCGAACCCTAACCCGAACCCGAACCCTAACCCGAAACCTAACCCTAACCCGAACCCGAACCCTAACCCGAACCCGAACCCTAACCCGAAACCTAACCCTAACCCTAACCCGAACCCTAACCCGAACCCGAACCCTAACCCGAACCCTAAACCTAAACCTAACCCGAACCCTAACCCTAACCCGAACCCTAACCCTAACCCTAACCCGAAACCTAACCCGAACCATAGCCCTAACCCTAACCCGAACCCTAACCCTAAACCTAACCCAAACCCTAACCCGAACCCTAACCCTAACCCTAACCCTAACCCGAACCCTAACCCTAACCCTAACCCTAACACTAACCCCTAACCCGAACCCGAACCCGAACCCTAACCCGAACCCGAACCCTAACCTTACCCCGAACCCGAACCCAAACCATAACCCTAACCCTAACCCGAACCCTAAACCTAACCCTAACCCTAACCCTAACCCTAACCTGAACCCTAACCCTAACCCTAACCCTAACCCGAACACTAACCCTAACCCTAAACCTAACCCTAACCCTAACACCTAACCCTAACCCGAACCCTGACCCTAACTCGAACACTAACCCTAACCCTAACCCGAACCCTAACCCTAACCCTAACCCTAACCCTAACCCGAACGCCAGCCCTAAACCTAACCCTAACCCTAACCCTAACTCTAACACGAACCCTAAACCGAACCCGAACCCTAACCCGAACCCTAACCCGAACCCTAACCCGAACCCTAACCCTAAACCAAACCCGAACCCTAACCCGAACCCTAACCCTAACCCTAACCCGAACCCTCACCCTAAGCCTAACCCGTACCCTAACCCTAACCCGTACCCTAACCCTAAACCTAACCCTAACCCGTACCCTAACCCTAACCCGTACCCTAAGCCTAACCCAAAAACTAACCCTAAACCGTACCCTAACCCTAACCCTAACCCTTACACTAACCCTAACCCGTACCCTAACCAGTACCCTAACCCTAAACCGTACCCTAACCCTAACTCGTAACCTAACCCGTACCCTAACCCTAACCCTAACCCTAACACTAACCCGTACCCTAACCTTAACCCGTACCATAACCCGTACCCTAACCCTAACACTAACCCTAACCCTAACCCTAACCCCTAACCCGTAACCCTAACCCTAACCCTAACCCTAACCCGTACCCTAACCCTAACCCTAACCCTAAACCTAACCCGTACCCTAACCCTAACCATAACCCGTACCCTAACCCTAACCCTAACCCTAACCCCAACCCCTTACCCCTAACACTAACCCTAACCCTAACCCTAAACCATACGCTAACCCTAACCCTAACCCTAACTGTAACCCGTACCATAACCCTAACCCATACCCTAAGCCTAACGCTAACCCTAACTCTAACCCCTAACCCTAACCCTAACCCGTACCCTAAACCTAACCCTAACCCTAACCCTAACCCTAACCCGTACACTAACCCGTACCCTAACCCTAACCCTAACCCTAACCCGTACCCAAAACCTAACCCTAACCCTAACCCCAACCCGTACCATAACCCTAACCCTAACACGTACCCTAACCCGTACCCTAACCCTAACCTGTACCCTAACCCGTACCCTAACCCTAACACTAACCCTAAAGCTAACCCGTACCATAACCCTAACCCTAACCCTAACACTAACCCTAACCCGTACCCTAACCCTAACCCTAACCCTAACACTAACTCTAACCATAACCCCTAAACCCTAAACCTAACCCTAACCCTAACCTTTACCCTAACCCTAACCCGTACCTTAACCCTAACACTAACCCTAACCCTAACCCGTACCCTAACCCTAAACCTAACCCTAACCCGTACCCTAA
The DNA here is from genome assembly GCA_032313775.1 of Urocyon cinereoargenteus. NCBI lineage: Eukaryota > Metazoa > Chordata > Mammalia > Carnivora > Canidae > Urocyon > Urocyon cinereoargenteus. The sequence continues at coordinate 101,279 of JAVLSZ010000044.1, forward strand.
ACCTAACCCCTAAACCTAACCCTAACCCGTACCCTAACCCTAACCCTAACCCGTACCCTAACACTAATCCTAACCCGTACCCTAACCCTAAACCTAACCCGTACCCTAAACCTAACCCTAACCCATACCCTAACCCGTATCCTAACCCTAACCCGTACCCTAAACCTAAACCTAACCCTAACCCGTACCCTAACCCTAACCCGTACGCTAACACTAACCCTAACCCTAACCCTAACCCTAACCCATACCCTAACCCGTACCCTAACCCTAACCCGAACCCTAAACCTAAACCTAACCCTAAACCGTACCCTAACCCTAAACCGTGCCCTAATCCGAACCCGAATGCTAACACTAACCCTAACCCTAACCCTAACCCTATCCCTAAACCTAACCCTAACCCGTACCCTAACCCTAACCCGTACCCTAAACCTAAACCTAACCCTAAACCGTACCCTAACCCTAAACCGTACCCTAATCCTAACCCTAACCCGTACCCTACCCCTAACCCTAACCCTAACCATAACCTTAACCCGTACTCTAACACGTACCCTAACCCTAACCCTAACCCTAACCCTTAACCCTCACCCTAACCCTAAACCGTACCCTAACCCTAAAACGTACCCTAACCCTAACACTAACCCTAACCCTAACCCTTACCCTAACCCTAACCCTAACCCTAACCCTAACCCTAACACGTACCCTAACCCTAACCCTAACCCGTACCCTAACCCTAACCCGTACCCTAACCCTAACCCTAACCCTAAACCGTACCCTAACCCTAAAACGTACCCTAAACCTAACCCTAACCCGTACTCTAACCCTAACCCTAACCCGTACCCTAACCCGTACCCTAATCCTAACCCTAAGCCTATCCCTAACCCTAACCTCTAATCCTAACCCTAACCCTAACCCTAATCCTAACCCTAACACGTACCCTAACCCTAACCGTAACCCGTACCCTAACACTAACCCTAACCCGTACCCTAACCCTAACCCTAACCCTAAACCTAACCCTAACCCTAAACCGTACCCTAACCCTAACCCTAACCCTAACCCTAACCCGTACCCTAACCCTAACCCTAACCCTAACCCTAACCCTAACCCATACCCTAACCCGTACCCTAACACTAAACTTTACCCTAAACCTAACCCGTACCCTACCCGTAAATCTAACCCTAATCCTAACCCTAACCCTAACCCATACCTTAACCCTAACACTAACCCTAACCCTAACCCTAACCTGTACCCTAACCCTAAACCTAAACCTAACCCTAACCCTAACCCTAACCCGTACCCTAACCCTAACCCCTAACCCTAACCCTAACCCGTACGCTAACCCTAACCCTAACCCTAACCGTAACGCGTACCATAACCCTAACCCATACCCTAAGCCTAACCCTAACCCTAACTCTAACCCCTAACACTAACCCTAACCCGTACACTAAACCTAACCCTAACCCTAATCCTAACCCTAAACCGTACCCTAACACGTACCCTAACCCTAACCCTAACCCTAACCCGTACCCAAACCCTAACCCTAACCCAAACCCCAACCCGTACGCTAACCCTAATCCTAACACGTACCCTAACCCGTACCCTAACCCTAACCCTAACCCTAACCCGTACCCTAAACCGTACCCTAACCCTAACCCTAACCCTAAACCTAACCCTAACCATAACCCGTACCCTAACCCTAACCCTAACCCCTACCCTAACCCTAACCCTAACCCGTACCCTAACCCTAACCCGTACCCTAACCCTAACCCGTAACCTAGCCCTAACACTAACCCTAACCCTAACCCTAAACCTAACCCGTACCCTAACCCTAACCTGTACACTAACACTAACCCTAAAACGTACCCTAACCCTAACCGTAACCCTAACCCTAAACCGTACCCTAACCCTAACCCTAACCCGTACCCTAAACCTAACCAGAACCCTAAACAGTACCCTAACCCTAACCCGTACCCTAACCCTAACCCTAACCCGTACCCTAACCCGTACACTAATCCTAACCCTAAGCCTATCCCTAACCCGAAAATCTAATACTAACCCTAACCCTAACCCTAACCCTAACACGTAACCTAACCCTAACCCTAATCCGTACACTAACACTAACCCTAACCCGTACCCTAAACCTAACCCCAACCCTAACCCTAAACCTACCCCGTACCCTAATCCTAACCCTAACCCTAACCCTAACCCGTAACCTAACCCTAAACCTAATCCTAAACCTAACCCGTACCCTAACCCTAACCCTAACCCTAAACGTAACCCGAAACCTAAACCGCACCCTAACCCTAAACCTAACCCTAACCCTAACCCGTACCCTAACCCTAACCCGTACCCTAACCCGTAACCTAACCCGTACCCTAACCCTAACCCTAAACCTAACCCTAACCCTAACCCGTACCCTAACCCTAACCCTAACCCTAACCCTAACCCTAACCCTAACCCGTACCCTAACCCGAACCCTAACCCTAACCCGTACCCTAACACTAATCTTTACCCTAAACCTAACCCGTATCCTAACCGTAAATCTAACCCTAATCCTAACCCTAACCCTAACCCATACCTTAACCCTAACACTAACCCTAACCCTAACCCTAACCCGTACCCTAACACTAAACCTAACCCTAACCCTAACCCTAACCCTAACCCGTACCCTAACCCTAACCCTAACCCTAACACTAACCCGTACCCTAATCCTAACCCGTACCATAACCCGTACCCTAACCCTAACACTAACCCTAACCCTAACCCTAACCCCTAACCCGTAACCCTAACCCTAACCCTAACCCTAACACGTACCCTAACCCTAACCCTAACCCTAAACCTAACCCGAACCCTAACCCTAACCATAACCCGTGCCCTAACCCTAACCCTAACCCTAACCCCAACCCCTAACCCCTAACCCTAACCCTAACCCTAACCCTAACCCATACGCTAACCCTAACCCTAACCGTAACCCGTACCATAACCCTAACCCATACCCTAAGCCTAACCCTAACCCTAAACCTAACCCTAACCCGTAACCTAACCCTAACCCTAATCCTAAACCTAACCCGTACCTAACCCTAACCCTAAACCTAAACGTAACCCGAAACCTAAACCGCACCCTACCCCTAAACCTAACCCTAACCCTAACCCGTACCCTAACCCTAACCCGTACACTAACCCGTAACCTAACCCGTACCCTAACCCTAACCCTAAACCTAACCCTAACCCTAACCCGTACCCTAACCCTAACCCTAACCCTAACCCTAACCCTAACCCGTACCCTAACCCTAACCCTAACCATAACCCATACCCTAACCCGTACCCTAACACTAACCTTTACCCTAAACCTAACCCGTACCCTAACCGTAAATCTAACCATAATCCTAACCCTAACCCTAACCCATACCTTAACCCTAACACTAACCCTAAACCTAACCATAACCCGTACCCTAACCCTAAACCTAACCCTAACCCTAACCCTAAACCTAACCCGTACCCTAACCCTAACCCCTAACCCTAACCCTAAACCGTACCTTAAACCTAACCCTAACCCTAACCCGTACCCTAACCCTAACCCTAACCCGTACCCTAATCCTAACCCTAACCCGTACCCTCACCCTAAGCCTAACCCGTACCCTAACCCTAACCCGTACCCTAACCCTAAACCTAACCCTAACCCGTACCCTAACCCTAACCCGTACCCTAAGCCTAACCCAAAACCTAACCCTAAACCGTACCCTAACCCTAACCCTAACCCTTACACTAACCCTAACCCGTACCCTAACCAGTACCCTAACCCTAAACCGTACCCTAACCCTAACTCGTAACCTAACCCGTACCCTAACCCTAACCCTAACCCTAACACTAACCCGTACCCTAACCCTAACCCGTACCATAACCCGTACCCTAACCCTAACACTAACCCTAACCCTAACCCTAACCCCTAACCCGTAACCCTAACCCTAACCCTAACCCTAACCCGTACCCTAACCCTAACCCTAACCCTAAACCTAACCCGTACCCTAACCCTAACCATAACCCGTACCCTAACCCTAACCCTAACCCTAACCCCAACCCCTTACCCCTAACACTAACCCTAACCCTAACCCTAAACCATACGCTAACCCTAACCCTAACCCTAACTGTAACCCGTACCATAACCCTATCCCATACCCTAAGCCTAACGCTAACCCAAACTCTAACCCCTAACCCTAACCCTAACCCGTACCCTAAACCTAACCCTAACCCTAACCCTAACCCTAACCCGTACACTAACCCGTACCCTAACCCTAACCCTAAACCTAACCCGTACCCAAAACCTAACCCTAACCCTAACCCCAACCCGTACCATAACCCTAACCCTAACACGTACCCTAACCCGTACCCTAACCCTAACCCGTACCCTAACCCGTACCCTAACCCTAACACTAACCCTAAAGCTAACCCGTACCATAACCCTAACCCTAACCCTAACACTAACCCTAACCCGTACCCTAACCCTAACCCTAACCCTAACACTAACTCTAACCATAACCCCTAAACCCTAAACCTAACCCTAACCCTAACCTTTACCCTAACCCTAACCCGTACCTTAACCCTAACACTAACCCTAACCCTAACCCGTACCCTAACCCTAAACCTAACCCTAACCCGTACCCTAAACCTAACCCCTAATCCTAACCCTAAACCGTACCCTAACCCTAACCCTAACTTGTACCCTAACACTAATCCTAACCCGTACCCTAACCCTAAACCTAACCCGTACCCTAAACCTAACCCTAACCCGTACCCTAACCCGTATCCTAACCCTAACCCTTACCCTAAACCTAAACCTAACCCTAACCCGTACCCTAACCCTAACCCGTACGCTAACACTAACCCTAACCCTAACCCTAACCCTAACCCATACCCTAACCCGTACCCTAACCCTAACCCGAACCCTAAACCTAAACCTAACCCTAAACCGTACCCTAACCCTAAACCGTGCCCTAATCCGAACCCGTATGCTAACACTAACCCTAACCCTAACCCTAACCCTATCCTAAACCTAACCCTAACCCGTACCCTAACCCTAACCAGTACCCTAAACCTAAACCTAACCCTAAACCGTACCCTAACCCTAAAACGTACCCTAATCCTAACCCTAACCCGTACCCTACCCCTAACCCTAACCCTAACCATAACCTTAACCCGTACTCTAACACGTACCCTAACCCTAACCCTAACCCTAACCCTAACCCTTAACCCTCACCCTAACCCTAAACCGTACCCTAACCCTAAAACGTACCCTAACCCTAACACTAACCCTAACCCTAACGCGTACCCTAACCCTAACCCTAACCCTAACCCTAACCCTAACCCTAACACGTACCCTAACCCTAACCCTAACCCGTACCCTAACCCTAACCCGTACCCTAACCCTAACCCTAACCCTAAACCGTACCCTAACCCTAAAACGTACCCTAAACCTAACCCTAACCCGTACTCTAACCCTAACCCTAACCCGTACCCTAACCCGTACCCTAACACTAACCCTAACCCGTACCCTAACCCTAACCTCTAATCCTAACCCTAACCCTAACCCTAATCCTAACACTAACACGTACCCTAACCCTAACCGTAACCCGTACCCTAACACTAACCCTAACCCGTACCCTAACCCTAACCCGTACCCTAACCCTAAACCTACTCCGTACCCTAATCCTAAACCTAACCCTAACCCTAACCCGTAACCTAACCCTAAACTTAACCCTAAACCTAACCCGTACCCTAACCCTAACCCTAACCCTAAACGTAACCCGAAACCTAAACCGCACCCTAACCCTAAACCTAACCCTAAACCTAACCCGTACCCTAACCCTAACCCGTACCCTAACCCGTAACCTAACCCGTACCCTAACCCTAACCCTAAACTTAACCCTAACCCTAACCCGTACCCTAACCCTAACCCTAACCCTAACCCTAACCCGTACCCTAACCCTAACCCTAACCGATACCCTAACCGTACCCTAACACTAACCTTTACCCTAAACCTAACCCGTACCCTACCCGTAAATCTAACCCTAATCCTAACCCTAACCCTAACCCATACCTTAACCCTAACACTAACCCTAACCCTAACCCTAACCCGTACCCTAACCCTAAACCTAACCCTAACCCTAACCCTAACCCTAACCCGTACCCTAACCCTAACCCCTAACCCTAACCCTAACCCGTACCTTAAACCTACCCTAACCCTAACCCGTACCCTAACCCTAACCCTAACCAGTACCCTAATCCTAACCCTAACCCGTACCCTCACCCTAACCCTAACCCGTACCCTAACCCTAACCCGAACCCTAACCCTAACTCGAACACTAACCCTAACAATAACCCGAACCCTAACCCTAAACCAAACCCTAACCCTCACCCGAACCCTAACCCTAAACCTAACCCTAACCCTAACCCCAACCCTAACCCTAACGCGAACCCTAACCCGAATCCTAAACCTAACCCGAACCCTAACCCGAACCCTAACCCTAACCCTAACCCCGAATCCGAACCCTAACCCTAACCCTAACCCGAACCCTAACCCGAACCCGAACCCTAAACCTAACCCTAAACCTAACCCGACACCGAACCCTAACCCTAACCGGAACCCTGACCGTAACCCTAACCCTAACCCTAACCCGAACCCTAACCCTAACCCAAACCCTAACCCGAACACTAACCCGAACCCTAACCCTAAACCTAACCCGAACCCTAACCCTAACCCTAACCCCTAACCCTAACCCTAACCCTAACCCGAACCCGAACCCTAACCTTAATCCGAACCCTAACACTAACCCTAACCCGAACCCGAACCCTAACCCGAACCCGAACCCTAACCCTAACCCTAACCCTAACCCGAACCCTAACCCTAAAACCTAACCCTAACCCGAACCCTAAACCTCACACCTAAACCTAACCCTAACCCGAACCCTAACCCTAACCCTAACCCTAACCCTAACCCTAACCCTAATCCGAACCCTAACCCTAACCCTAACCCGAACCCGAACCCTAACCCGAACCCGAACCCTAACCCGAATCCTAAACCTAACCCTATCCCGAACGCTAACCCTAACCCGAACCTAACCCGAACCCTAACCCGAACCCTAACCCGAACCCTAACCCTAACCCTAACTCGAACCCTAACCCGAAAACTTGCCCTAATCCTAACGCGAACCCTAACCCTAACCCTAATCCAAACCGTAACCCGAACACTAACCCTAACCCTAACCCTAACCCTAACCCCTAACCCTAACCCGAACTCTAACCCTAACTCGAACACTAACCCCTAACCCTAACCCGAACCCGAACCCTAACCCGAACACGAACCCTAACCCTAACCCGAACCCGAACCCTAACCCTAACACGAACCCGAAACCGAACCCTAAACATAACCCTATCCCGAACCCTAACCCTAACCCGAACCCTAACCCTAACACGAACACGAACCCTAAGCCCTTACCCGAATCCTAAACCTAACCCGAACTCTAACCCGAACCCTAACCCCAAACCCGAACCCTAACCCTAACCCTAACCCTAACCCTAACCCGAACCCGAACCCTAACACTAACCCTAACCCGACACCTAGCCTGAACCCTAACCCGAACCCTAACCCAAACCCTAAACCTAACCCGAACCCTATCCCTAAACCTAACCCTAAAACGAACCCTAACCCGAACCCTAACCCTAACCCTAACCCTAACCCTAATCCGAACCCTAACCCTAACCCTAACCCGAACCCGAACCCTAACCCGAACCCGAACCCTAACCCGAAACCTAACCCTAACCCGAACCCGAACCCTAACCCGAACCCGAACCCTAACCCGAAACCTAACCCTAACCCTAACCCGAACCCTAACCTGAACCCGAACCCTAACCCGAACCCTAAACCTAAACCTAACCCGAACCCTAACCCTAACCCGAACCCTAACCCTAACCCTAACCCGAAACCTAACCCGAACCATAGCCCTAACCCTAACCCGAACCCTAACCCTAAACCTAACCCAAACCCTAACCCGAACCCTAACCCTAACCCTAACCCTAACCCGAACCCTAACCCTAACCCTAACCCTAACACTAACCCCTAACCCGAACCCGAACCCGAACCCTAACCCGAACCCGAACCCTAACCTTACCCCGAACCCGAACCCAAACCATAACCCTAACCCTAACCCGAACCCTAAACCTAACCCTAACCCTAACCCTAACCTGAACCCTAACCCTAACCCTAACCCTAACCCGAACACTAACCCTAACCCTAAACCTAACCCTAACCCTAACACCTAACCCTAACCCGAACCCTGACCCTAACTCGAACACTAACCTAACCCTAACCCGAACCCTAACCCTAACCCTAACCCTAACCCGAACGCCAGCCCTAAACCTAACCCTAACCCTAACCCTAACTCTAACACGAACCTTAAACCGAACCCGAACCCTAACCCGAACCCTAACCCGAACCCTAACCCGAACCCTAACCCTAAACCAAACCCGAACCCTAACCCGAACCCTAACCCTAACCCTAACCCGAACCCTCACCCTAAGCCTAACCCGTACCCTAACCCTAACCCGTACCCTAACCCTAAACCTAACCCTAACCCGTACCCTAACCCTAACCCGTACCCTAAGCCTAACCCAAAACCTAACCCTAAACCGTACCCTAACCCTAACCCTAACCCTTACACTAACCCTAACCCGTACCCTAACCAGTACCCTAACCCTAAACCGTACCCTAACCCTAACTCGTAACCTAACCCGTACCCTAACCCTAACCCTAACCCTAACACTAACCCGTACCCTAACCCTAACCCGTACCATAACCCGTACCCTAACCCTAACACTAACCCTAACCCTAACCCTAACCCCTAACCCGTAACCCTAACCCTAACCCTAACCCTAACCCTAACCCGTACCCTAACCCTAACCCTAACCCTAAACCTAACCCGTACCCTAACCCTAACCATAACCCGTACCCTAACCCTAACCCTAACCCTAACCCCAACCCCTTACCCCTAACACTAACCCTAACCCTAACCCTAAACCATACGCTAACCCTAACCCTAACCCTAACTGTAACCCGTACCATAACCCTAACCCATACCCTAAGCCTAACGCTAACCCTAACTCTAACCCCTAACCCTAACCCTAACCCGTACCCTAAACCTAACCCTAACCCTAACCCTAACCCTAACCTGTACACTAACCCGTACCCTAACCCTAACCCTAACCCTAACCCGTACCCAAAACCTAACCCTAACCCTAACCCCAACCCGTACCATAACCCTAACCCTAACACGTACCCTAACCCGTACCCTAACCCTAACCTGTACCCTAACCCGTACCCTAACCCTAACACTAACCCTAAAGCTAACCCGTACCATAACCCTAACCCTAACCCTAACACTAACCCTAACCCATACCCTAACCCTAACCCTAACCCTAACACTAACTCTAACCATAACCCCTAAACCCTAAACCTAACCCTAACCCTAACCTTTACCCTAACCCTAACCCGTACCTTAACCCTAACACTAACCCTAACCCTAACCCGTACCCTAACCCTAAACCTAACCCTAACCCGTACCCTAAACCTAACCCCTAATCCTAACCCTAACCCGTACCCTAACCCTAACCCTAACCCGTACCCTAACACTAATCCTAACCCGTACCCTAACCCTAAACCTAACCCGTACCCTAAACCTAACCCTAACCCGTACCCTAACCCGTATCCTAACCCTAACCCGTACCCTAAACCTAAACCTAACCCTAACCCGTACCCTAACCCTAACCCATACGCTAACACTAACCCTAACCCTAACCCTAACCCTAACCCATACCCTAACCCGTACCCTAACCCTAACCCGAACCCTAAACCTAAACCTAACCCTAAAACGTACCCTAACCCTAAACCGTGCCCTAATCCGAACCCGTATGCTAACACTAACCCTAACCCTAACCCTAACCCTATCCCTAAACCAAACCCTAACCCGTACCCTAACCCTAACCCGTACCCTAAACCTAAACCTAACCCTAAACCGTACCCTAACCCTAAACCGTACCCTAATCCTAACCCTAACCCGTACCCTACCCCTAACCCTAACCCTAACCATAACCTTAACCCGTACTCTAACACGTACCCTAACCCTAACCCTAACCCTAACCCTAACCCTAACCCTTAACCCTCACCCTAACCCTAAACCGTACCCTAACCCTAAAACGTACCCTAACCCTAACACTAACCCTAACCCTAACCCTTACCCTAACCCTAACCCTAACCCTAACCCTAACCCTAACACGTACCCTAACACTAACCCTAACCCGTACCCTAACCCTAACCCGTACCCTAAACCTAAACCTAACCCTAAACCGTACCCTAACCCTAAAACGTACCCTAAACCTAACCCTAACCCGTACTCTAACCCTAACCCTAACCCGTACCCTAACCCGTACCCTAATCCTAACCCTAAGCCTATCCCTAACCCTAACCTCTAATCCTAACCCTAACCCTAACCCTAATCCTAACCCTAACACGTACCCTAACCCTACCGTAACCCGTACCCTAACACTAACCCTAACCCGTACCCTAACCCTAACCCGTACCCTAACCCTATACCTACCCCGTACCCTAATCCTAAACCTAACCCTAACCCTAACCCGTAACCTAACCCTAAACTTAACCCTAAACCTAACCCGTCCCCTAACCCTAACCCTAAACCTAAACGTAACCCGAAAACTAAACCGCAACCTAACCCTAAACCTAACCCTAAACCTAACCCGTACCCTAACCCTAACCCGTACCCTAACCCGTAACCTAACCCGTACCCTAACCCTAACCCTAAACTTAACCCTAACCCTAACCCGTACCCTAACCCTAACCCTAACCCTAACCCTAACCCGTACCCTAACCCTAACCCTAACCCTAACCGATACCCTAACCCGTACCCTAACACTAATCTTTACCCTAAACCTAACCCGTACCCTACCCGTAAATCTAACCCTAATCCTAACCCTAACCCTAACCCATACCTTAACCCTAACACTAACCCTAACCCTAACCCTAACCCGTACCCTAACCCTAAACCTAACCCTAACCCTAACCCTAACCCGTACCCTAACCCTAACCCCTAACCCTAACCCTAACCCGTACCTTAAACCTAACCCTAACCCTAACCCGTACCCTAACCCTAACCCTAACC
>JAVLSZ010000044.1:115000-130000 GCA_032313775.1 Urocyon cinereoargenteus
CCCTAACCCGAACCCTAACCCTAACCCTAACCGGAACCCTAACCCTAACCCTAACCCGAACCCGAACCCTAAGCCCTTAATCGAATCCTAAACCTAACCCGAACCCTAACCCGAACCCTATCCCTAACCCTAACCCCGAACACGACCCTAACCCTAACCCTAACCTGAACCCGAACCCGAACCCTAAACCTAAACCTGACCCGACACCTAACCCGAACCCTAACACGAACCCTAACCCTAACCCTAACCCTAACCCGAACCTTAACCCGAACCCTAACCCGAACCCTAACCCTAACCCTAACCCTAACCCTAAACCGAACCCGAACCCTAACCCTAACCCGAACCCTAACCCTAACCCGAACCCTAACCCTAAACCAAACCCTAACTCGAACCCTAACCCGAACCCGAACCGGAACCCTAACCCTAACCCTAACCCGAACCCTAACCCTAACCCAAACCCTAACCCTAAACCTAACCCGAACCCTAACCCTAACCCTAACCGGAACCCTAACCCTAAACCGAACCCTAACCCTAACCTGAACCCGAACCCGAACCCTAACCCAAACCCGAACCCTAACCCTAAACCTAACCCTAACCCAAAACCTAACCCAAACCCGAACCCTAACCCGAACCCTAACCCTAACCCGAACACTAAACCTAACCCTAACCAGAACCCTAACCCTAACCCGAACCCTAACCCGAAACCTAAACCGAAACCTAACCTGAAACTTAACCCGAACCCTAACCCAAACCCTAACCCGAAACCGAACCCTAACCCTCACCCAAACCCTAACCCTAACCCTAAACCGAACCCTAAACCTAACCTTAACCCGAACCCTAACCCTAACCCGAACCCTAACCTGAACCCTAACCCTAACCCTAACCCCAAACCCGAACCCTAACCCTAACCCTAACCCTAACCCGAACCCGAACCCTAACCCTAACCCTAACCCGACACCTAACCCGAACCCTAACACGAAACCTAACCCTAACCCTAACCCGTACCCTAACCCTAACCCGTACCCTAACCCTAACCCTAACCCTAAACCGTACCCTAACCCTAACACGTACCCTAACCCTAACCCTAACCCGTACCCTAACCCTAACCCGTACCCTAACCCTAACCCTAACCCTAAACCGTACCCTAACCCTAAAACGTACCCTAAACCTAACCCTAACCAGTACTCTAACCCTAACCCTAACCCGTACCCTAACCCGTACCCTAATCCTAACCCTAAGCCTATCCCTAACCCTAACCTCTAATCCTAACCCTAACCCTAACCCTAATCCTAACCCTAACACGTACCCTAACCCTAACCGTAACCCGTACCCTAACACTAACCCTAACCCGTACCCTAACCCTAACCCGTACCCTAACCCTAAACCTACCCCGTACCCTAATCCTAAACCTAACCCTAACCCTAACCCGTAACCTAACCCTAAACTTAACCCTAAACCTAACCCGTACCCTAACCCTAACCCTAAACGTAACCCGAAACCTAAACCGCACCCTAACCCTAAACCTAACCCTAAACCTAACCCGTACCCTAACCCTAACCCGTACCCTAACCCGTAACCTAACCCGTACCCTAACCCTAACCCTAAACTTAACCCTAACCCTAACCCGTACCCTAACCCTAACCCTAACCCTAACCCTAACCCGTACCCTAACCCTAACCCTAACCCTAACCGATACCCTAACCCGTACCCTAACACTAACCTTTACCCTAAACCTAACCCGTACCCTACCCGTAAATCTAACCCTAATCCTAACCCTAACCCTAACCCATACCTTAACCCTAACACTAACACTAACCCTAACCCTAACCCGTACCCTAACCCTAAACCTAACCCTAACCCTAACCCTAACCCGTACCCTAACCCTAACCCCTAACCCTAACCCTAACCCGTACCTTAAACCTAACCCTAACCCTAACCCGTACCCTAACCCTAACCCTAACCCGTACCCTAATCCTAACCCTAACCCGTACCCTCACCCTAACCCTAACCCGTACCCTAACCCTAACCCGAACCCTAACCCTAACTCGAACACTAACCCTAACAATAACCCGAAGCCTAACCCTAAACCAAACCCTAACCCTCACCCGAACCCTAAACCTAAACCTAACCCTAACCCTAACCCCAACCCTAACCCTAACGCGAACCCTAACCCGAATCCTAAACCTAACCCGAACCCTAACCCGAACCCTAACCCTAACCCTAACCCCGAATCCGAACCCTAACCCTAACCCTAACCCGAACCCTAACCCGAACCCGAACCCTAAACCTAACCCTAAACCTAACCCGACACCGAACCCTAACCCTAACCGGAACCCTGACCGTAACCCTAACCCTAACCCTAACCCGAACCCTAACCCTAACCCAAACCCTAACCCGAACCCTAACCCGAACCCTAACCCTAAACCTAACCCGAACCCTAACCCTAACCCTAACCCCTAACCCTAACCCTAACCCTAACCCGAACCCGAACCCTAACCTTAATCCGAACCCTAACACTAACCCTAACCCGAACCCGAACCCTAACCCGAACCCGAACCCTAACCCTAAACCTAACCCTAACCCTAACCCTAACCCGAACCCTAACCCTAAAACCTAACCCTAACCCGAACCCTAAACCTCACACTAAACCTAACCCTAACCCGAACCCTAACCCTAAACCTAACGCTAAACCTAAACCTAACCCGAACCCTAATCCGATCCCTAACCCTAACCCTAACCCTAACCCTAACCCTAATCCGAACCCTAACCCTAACCCTAACCCGAAACCGAACCCTAACCCGAACCCGAACCCTAACCCGAATCCTAACCCTAACCCTATCCCGAACGCTAACCCTAACCCGAACCTAACCCGAACCCTAACCCGAACCCTAACCCGAACCCTAACCCTAACCCTAACTCGAACCCTAACCCGAAACCTTGCCCTAATCCTAACGCGAACCCTAACCCTAACCCTAATCCAAACCGTAACCCGAACACTAACCCTAACCCTAACCCTAACCCTAACCCCTAACCCTAACCCGAACTCTAACCCTAACTCGAACACTAACCCCTAACCCTAACCCGAACCCGAACCCTAACCCGAACACGAACCCTAACCCTAACCCGAACCCGAACCCTAACCCTAACCCGAACCCGAAACCGAACCCTAAACATAACCCTATCCCGAACCCTAACCCTAACCCGAACCCTAACCCTAACACGAACACGAACCCTAAGCCCTTACCCGAATCCTAAACCTAACCCGAACTCTAACCCGAACCCTAACCCCAAACCCGAACCCTAACCCTAACCCTAACCCTAACCCTAACCCGAACCCGAACCCTAACACTAACCCTAACCCGACACCTAACCCGAACCCTAACCCGAACCCTAACCCTAACCCTAACCCTAACCCGAACCCTATCCCTAAACCTAACCCTAAAACGAACCCTAACCCGAACCCTAACCCTAACCCTAACCCTAACCCTAATCCGAACCCTAACCCTAACCCTAACCCGAACCCGAACCCTAACCCGAACCCGAACCCTAACCCGAAACCTAACCCTAACCCGAACCCGAACCCTAACCCGAACCCGAACCCTAACCCGAAACCTAACCCTAACCCTAACCCGAACCCTAACCCGAACCCTAACCCGAACCCTAAACCTAAACCTAACCCGAACCCTAACCCTAACCCGAACCCTAACCCTAACCCTAACCCGAAACCTAACCCGAACCATAGCCCTAACCCTAACCCGAACCCTAACCCTAAACCTAACCCAAACCCTAACCCGAACCCTAACCTTAACCCTAACCCGAACCCTAACCCTAACCCTAAACCTAACACTAACCCCTAACCCGAACCCGAACCCGAACCCTAACCCGAACCCGAACCCTAACCTTACCCCGAACCCGAACCCAAACCATAACCCTAACCCTAACCCGAACCCTAAAACTAACCCTAACCCTAACCCTAACCTGAACCCTAACCCTAACCCTAACCCTAACCCGAACACTAACCCTAACCCTAAACCTAACCCTAACCCTAACACCTAACCCTAACCCGAACCCTGACCCTAACTCGAACACTAACCCTAACCCTAACCCGAACCCTAAACCTAACCCTAACCCTAACCCTAACCCGAACGCCAGCCCTAAACCTAACCCTAACCCTAACCCTAACTCTAACACGAGCCCTAAACCGAACCCGAACCCTAACCCGAACCCTAACCCGAACCCTAACCCGAACCCTAACCCTAAACCAAACCCGAACCCTAACCCGAACCCTAACCCTAACCCTAACCCTAAACCAAACCCGAAACCTAACCCGAAACCTAACCCTAACCCTAACCCGAACCCTAACCGTAACCCTAAACCTAACCCTACCCGAACCCTAACCCTGACCCGAAACCTAACCCGAACCCTAACACGAACCCTAACCCTAATCCTAACCCTAACCCTAACCCGAACCTTAACCGAACCCTAACCCGAACGCTAACCCTAACACTAAACGGAACCCTAACCGTAATCCTAACCCTAACCCGAACACTAACCCTAACCCTAACCCTAACCCTATCCCTAACCCGAACCCTAACCCTAACCCTAACCCGAACCCTAACCCGAACCCTAACCCTAACCCTAACCCGAACCCTAACCCTAACCCTAACCCCTAACCCTAACCCTAAACCTAACCCTAACTCGAACACTAACCCTAACCCTAAACCGAACCCTAACCCTAACCCTAACACTAAACCTAACCCGAACCCTAACCCTAAACCTAACCCTAACACTAACCCTAACCCTAACCCGAACCCTAACCCGAACCCGAACCCTAACCCTAACCCTAACCCGAACCCTAACCCTAACCCGAACACTAACCCTAACCCTAACCCGAACCCGAACCCTAAACCGAAACCTAACCCAAACCCTAACCCTAACCCTAACCCGAACCATAACCCTAAACCTAACCCTAACACTAACCCTAAACCAAACCCGAACCCTAACCCGAACCCTAACCCTAACCCTAACCCTAAACCAAACCCGAACCCTAACCCGAACCCTAACCCTAACCCTAACGCGAACCCTAACCGTAACCCTAAACCTAACCCTACCCGAACCCTAACCCTGACCCGAAACCTAACCCGAACCCTAACACGAACCCTAACCCTAATCCTAACCCTAACCCTAACCCTAACCCGAACCCTAACCCTAACCCAACACTAACCCTAACCCGAAACCGAACCCTAACCGGAACCCTACCCCTAACCCTAATCCGAACGCTAACCCTAACCCTAATACTAACCCTAACGCGAACCCGAACCCTAAGCCTAACCCGAACCCGAACCCTAACCCTAACCCGAAACCTAACCCTAACCCTAACCCGAACCCTAAACCTAACCCTGACCCTAACCCTAACCCGAACCCTAAACCTAACCCTAACCCGAACCCTAACCCGAAACCTAACCCTAACCCTAAACATAACCCTAACCCTAACCCGAACCCTAACCCTAAACCGAACCCTAACCCTAACCCTAACCCTAACCCTAACCCTAACCCTAAACCTAACCCTAAAACGTAACCCGAACCCGATCCCTAACCCTAACCCTAACCCTAACCCGAACCCGAACCCTAACCCTAAACCTAACCCTAACCCTAACCCTAACCCTAACCCTAACCAGAATCCTACCCGAAACCTAACCCTTACCCTAACCCTAACCCTAACCCTAATCCGAACCCTAACCCTAACCCTAACCCGAACCCAAACCCTAACGCGAACCCGAACCCTAACACGAACCCTAACCCGAACCATAGCCCTAACCCTAACCCGAACCCTAACCCTAACCCAAACCCTAACCCGAACCCTAACCCTAACCCTAACTCGAACCCGAACCCGAACCCTAAACCTAACCCTAACCTTAACCCTAACCATAACCTTAACCCGAACCCTAACCCTAACCCGAACCCTAAACCTAACCCTAACCCGAAACCTAAACCTAACCCTAACCCGAACCCTAACCCTAACCCGAACCCTAACCCTAACCCTAACCCTAACCCGAATCCTATCCCTAACCCTAACCCGAAAACTAAAACGAACCCTAACCCTAACCCTAACCCGAAACCTAACCCTAACCCTAACCCGAACCCTAAACCTAACCCTGACCCTAACCCTAACCCGAAACCTAAACCTAACCCTAACCCGAACCCTAACCCGAAACCTAACCCTAACCCTAAACCTAACCCTAACCCTAACCCGAATCCTAACCCTAAACCGAACCCTAACCCTAACCCTAACCCTAACCCTAACCCTAACCCTAACCCCTAACCCTAACCCTAACCCTAACCCTAAACCTAACCCTAAAACGTAACCCGAACCCGAACCCTAACCCTAACCCTAACCCTAACCCGAACCCGAACCCTAACCCTAAACCTAACCCTAACCCTAACCCTAACCCTAACCAGAACCCTACCCGAACTCTAACCCTTACCCTAAACCTAACCCTAACCCTAATCCGAACCCTAACCCTAACCCTAACCCGAACCCGAACCCTAACCCGAACCCGAACGCTAACCCGAACCCTAACCCGAACCATAGCCCTAACCCTAACCCGAACCCTAACCCTAACCCTAACCCTAACCCTAACCCCTTACCCTAACCCTAACCCTAACCCTAAAACTAACCCTAAAACGTAACCCGAACCCGAACCCTAACCCTAACCCTAACCCTAACCCGAAACCGAACCCTAACCCTAAACCTAACCCTAACCCTAACCCTAACCCTAACCCTAACCAGAACCCTACCCGAACCCTAACCCTTACCCTAACCCTAACCCTAACCCTAATCCGAACCCTAACCCTAACCCTAACCCTAACCCGAACCCGAACCCTAACTCGATCCCGAACCCTAACCCGAACCCTAACCCGAACCATAGCCCTAACCTTAACCCGAACCCTAACCCTAACCCTAACCCTAACCCTAACCCCTAACCCTAACCCTAACCCTAACCCTAAACCTAACCCTAAAACGTAACCCGAACCCGAACCCTAACCCTAACCCTAACCCTAACCCGAACACGAACCCTAACCCTAAACCTAACCCTAACCCTAACCCTAACCCTAACCCTAACCAGAACCCTACCCGAACCCTAACCCTTACCCTAACCCTAACCCTAACCCTAATCCGAACCCTAACCCTAACCCGAACCCGAACCCTAACCCTAACCCGAACCCTAACCCGAACCCTAACCCGAACCATAGCCCTAACCCTAACCCGAACCCTAACCCTAACCCTGACCCAAACCCTAACCCGAACCCTATCCCTAACCCTAAACCTAACCCGAACCCGAACCCTAACTCTAACACTAACCCTAACCCTAACCCCTATCACGAACCCGAACCCGAACCCTAACCCGAAACCGAACCCTAACCTTACCCCGAACCCGAACCCAAACCATAACCTAACCCTAACCCGAACCCTAACCCTAACCCTAACCCTAACCCTAACCCGAAACCTAACCCTAACCCTAACCCGAACACTAAACCTAACCCTAACCCAAACCCTAACCATAACCCCTAACCCTAACCCGAACCCTAACCCTAACTCGAACACTAACCCTAACCCAAACGCTAACCGTAAACCTAACCCTAACACAAACCCTAACCCAAACCCGAACCCTAAACCGAACCCGAACCCTAACCATAACCCGAAACCGAACCCTAACCAGAACCCGAACCCTAACCCTAACCCTAACCCGAACCCTAACGCTAACGCTAAACCTAACCCTAACTCTAACCCGAACCCTAACCCTAACACTATCCGGAACCCTAACCCTAACCCTAACCCTAAACTGAACCCTAACCCCTTACACGAATCCTAACCCTAACCCGAACCTTACCCGAACCCTAACCCTAACCCGAACCCGAACCCTAACACTAACCCTAACCCCTAACCCTAACCATAACCCTAACCCTAACTCGAACCCTAACCCTAACCTTAACACTAACCCTAACCCGAACCCGAACCCTCACCCGAACCCTACCCCTAAACCTAATCCGAAACCTAACCCTAACCCTAACCCTAACCCTAACCCTAACCCGAACCCTAACCTAACCCTAACCCAAACCCTAACCCTAACCCGAACCCTAACACTAACCCGAACCCGAACCCGAACACTAACCCTAACCCGAACCCTAACCGTAAGCCTAACCCTAACCCAAACCCTAACCCAAACCCGAACCCTAAACCGAAACCGAACCCTAAACCTAACCCGAACCCGAACCCTAACCCTAACCCGAACCCTAACCCTAACCCTAACCCGAACCCTAAACCTAACCCTAACCCGAACCCTAACCCTAACCCGAACCCTAACACTAACCCTAACCCTAACTCTAACCCTAACCCGAACCCTAACCCTAACCCTAACCCGAACCCTAATCCGAAACCTAACCCTAACCCTAAACCTAACCCTAACCCTAACCCGAACCCTAACCCTAACCCTAACCCTAACCCTAACCCTAACCCTAACCCCTAACCCTAACCCTAACCCTAACCCTAAACCTAACCCCAAAACGTAACCCGAACCCGAACCCTAACCCTAACCCTAACCCTAACCCGAACCCGAACCCTAACCCTAAACCTAACCCTAACCCTAACCCTAACCCTAACCCGAACCCTAACCCGAACCCTAACCCTTACCCTAACCCTAACCCTAAACCTATTCCGAAACCTAACCCTAACCCTAACCCGAACCCGAACCCTAACCCGAACCCGAACCCTAACCCGAACCCTAACCCGAACCCTAGCCCTAACCCTAACCCGAACCCTAACCCTAACCCTAACCCAAACCCTAACCCGAACCCTAACCCTAACCCTAACTCGAACCCGAACCCGAACCCTAACCCTAACACTAACCCTAACCCTAACCCCTATCACGAACCCGAACCCGAACCCGAACACGAACACGAACCCTAACCTTACCCCGAACCCGAACCCAAACCATAACCCTAACCCTAACCCGAACCCTAACCCTAACCCTAACCCTAAGCCTAACCCTAACCCGAAATCTAACCCTAACCCTAACCCGAACACTAACCCTAACCCTAACTCGAACCCTAACCCTAAACCGGACCCTAACCCGAACCCTAACCCGAACCCTAACCCGAAACCTAAACCGAACCCTAATCCGAATCCTAACCCTAACGCTAAACCGAACCCTTACCCGAACCCTAACCCTAACCCTAACCCGAATCCTAAACATAACCCTACCCCAAACCCTAACCCGAAACCTAACCCTAATCCTAACCCTAACCCTAACCCTAACCCGAACCCTAACCCTAACCCTAACCAGAACCCTAACCCCTAACCCGAACACCAACCCTAACCCGAACCCGAAACCTAACCCTACCCCGAACCCCAACCCAAAAGATTAACCGTATCCCTAACCCGAACCTTAACCCTAACCCTAAGCCTAACCCTAACCCGAACCCTAACCCTAAACCTAACCCTAACCCGAACACTAACCCTAACCCTAACCCTAACCCTAACCCCTAACCCTAACCCGAACCCTAACCCTAACTCGAACCCTAACCCTAACCCTAAACCAAACCCTAACCTTAACCCGAACCCGAACCCTAACCCTAAACCTAAACCTAACCCTAACTCTAACCCGAACCCTAACCCTAACCGGAACCCTAACCATAACCCTAACCCGAACCCGACCACTAACCCCTTACCCGAATCCTAACCCTAACCCGAACCTTACCCGAACCCTAACCCTAAACCTAACCCGAACACTAACACTAACCATAACCCCTAAACCTAACCCTAACCCTAACCCTAACCCGAACCCTAACCCTAAACTTAACACTAACCCTAACCCGAACCCGAACCCTAACCCGAACCCTACCCCTAACCCTAATCCGAACCCTAAACCTAACCCTAACCCTAACCATTACCCGAACCCGAACCCGAACCCTAACCCTAACCCTAACCCGAACCCTAACCCTAACCCGAACCCTAACTCTAACCCGAACCCGAACCCGAACACTAACCCTAACCCGAAACCTAACCGTAAACCTAACCTTAACCCAAACCCTAACCCAAATCCAAACCCTAACCCGAACCCGAAACCTAACCCTAACCCGAACCCGAACCCTAACCCTAACCCGAACCCTAACCCTAACCCTAACCCGAACCCTAACCCTAACCCTAACCCGAAACCCTAACCTAACCCTAACCCGAACCCTAACGCTAACACGAACCCTAACCCGAACCCTAACCCAAATCCTATCGTAACACTAACCCGAACACTAACCCGAACCCTAACCCTAACCCTAACCCTAACCCGAACCCTAACCCTAACCCTAACCCGAACCCTAACCCTAACCCTAAGCTGAACCCTAACCCTAACCCTAACCCTAACCCTTATCCGAACCCTAACCCTAACCCTAACCCGAACCCTAACCCGAATTCTAACCCTAACCCTAAACCTAACCTTAACCCTAACCCTAACCCTAACCCTAACCCGAACCCTAACCCTAACCCTAACCCTAACCCTAACCCTAACCCCTAACCCTAACCCTAACACTAACACTAAACCTAACCCTAAAACGTAACCCGAACCCGAACCCTAACCCTAACCCTAACCCTAACCCGACCCCGAACCCTAACCCTAAACCTAACCATAACCCTAACCCTAACCCTAACCCTAACCCTAACCCTAACCCGAACCCTAACCCGAACCCTAACCCTAACCCTAACCCTAAACCTAAACCTAATCCGAACCCTAACCCTAACCCTAACCCGAAACCGAACCCTAACCCTAAACCGAACCCTAACCCTAAGACTAACCCTACCCCTAACCATAACGCGAACCCTAACCCTAACCCTAACCCGAACACTAACCCTAACCCTAACCCAAACCCTTACCCTAACCCCTAACCCTAACCCGAACCCTAAAACTAACTCGAACACTAACCCTAAACCTAACCCGAATCCTAACCCTAAGCCTAACCCTAACCCTAAACCGAACCCTAACCCTAAACCTAACCCTAACCCTAACCCTAACCCTAACCTGAACCCGAACCCTAAACCTAACCCTAAACCTAAACCTAACCATAACCCTAACCCGAACCCTAACCCAAACCCGAACCCTAACCCTAACCCTAAACCGAAACCTAAACCTAACCCAAACCCGAACCCTAACCCTAACCCGAACCCTAATCCTAACACTAACACGAATCCTATACCTAGCCCTAACCCGAACACTAACCCGAACCCTAACCATAACCCTAACCCTAACACGAACCCTAACCCTAACCCTAACCCGAACCCTAAACCTAACCCTAACCCTAACCCGAACCCTAAACCTAACCCTAACCCGAACCCTAACCCTAACCCTAACCCGAACCCTAACCCTAACACTAACCCAAACGCTATCCCGAACCCTAATCCTAACCCTAACCCGAACCCTAAACCTAACTCGAACACTAACCCTAACCCTAATCCGAACCCTAAACCTAACCCTAACCCTAACCCTAACCCGAAACCTAACCCTAACCCTAACCCTAACCCGAACACTAACCCTAACCCTAACCCAAACCCTAACCTTAACCCCTAACCCTAACCCGAACCCTAACCCTAACTCGAACACTAACCCTAACCCTAACCCGAACCCTAACCCTAACCCCAACCCTAACCCGAACCCTAACCCTAAACCAAACCCTAACCCTAACCCTAACCCTAACCCTAACCCGAACCCTAAACCTAACCCTAACCCTAACCCTAACCATAACCCTAACACGAACCCTAACCCGAACCCGAACCCTAAACCGAAACCTAAACCTAACCCTAACCCGAACCCTAACCCTAACACTAACCGAACCCTAACCCTAACCCTAAACCTAACCCTAACCCGAACCCTAACCCTAACCCTAACCCGAACCCTAACCTGAAAACTAACCCTAACCCTAAACCTAACCCTAACCCTAACCCGAACCCTAACCCGAACCCTAACCCTAACCCTAACCCTAACCCCTAACCCTAACCCTAACCCTAACCCTAAACCTAACCCTAAAACGTAACCCGAACCCGAACCCTAACCCTAACCCTAACCCTAACCCGAACACGAACCCTAACCCTAAACCTAACCCTAACCCTAACCCTAACCCTAACCCTAACCAGAACCCTACCCGAACCCTAACCCTTACCCTAACCCTAACCCTAACCCTAATCCGAACCCTAACCCTAACCCGAACCCGAACCCTAACCCTAACCCGAACCCTAACCCGAACCCTAACCCGAACCATAGCCCTAACCCTAACCCGAACACTAACCCTAACCCTGACCCAAACCCTAACCCGAACCCTATCCCTAACCCTAAACCTAACCCGAACCCGAACCCTAACTCTAACACTAACCCTAACCCTAACCCCTATCACGAACCCGAACCCGAACCCTAACCCGAAACCGAACCCTAACCTTACCCCGAACCCGAACCCAAACCATAACCTAACCCTAACCCGAACCCTAACCCTAACCCTAACCCTAACCCTAACCCGAAACCTAACCCTAACCCTAACCCGAACACTAAACCTAACCCTAACCCAAACCCTAACCATAACCCCTAACCCTAACCCGAACCCTAACCCTAACTCGAACACTAACCCTAACCCAAACGCTAACCGTAAACCTAACCCTAACACAAACCCTAACCCAAACCCGAACCCTAAACCGAACCCGAACCCTAACCATAACCCGAAACCGAACCCTAACCAGAACCCGAACCCTAACCCTAACCCTAACCCGAACCCTAACGCTAACGCTAAACCTAACCCTAACTCTAACCCGAACCCTAACCCTAACACTATCCGGAACCCTAACCCTAACCCTAACCCTAAACTGAACCCTAACCCCTTACACGAATCCTAACCCTAACCCGAACCTTACCCGAACCCTAACCCTAACCCGAACCCGAACCCTAACACTAACCCTAACCCCTAACCCTAACCATAACCCTAACCCTAACTCGAACCCTAACACTAACCTTAACACTAACCCTAACCCGAACCCGAACCCTCACCCGAACCCTACCCCTAAACCTAATCCGAAACCTAACCCTAACCCTAACCCTAACCCTAACCCTAACCCGAACCCTAACCTAACCCTAACCCAAACCCTAACCCTAACCCGAACCCTAACACTAACCCGAACCCGAACCCGAACACTAACCCTAACCCGAACCCTAACCGTAAGCCTAACCCTAACCCAAACCCTAACCCAAACCCGAACCCTAAACCGAAACCGAACCCTAAACCTAACCCGAACCCGAACCCTAACCCTAACCCGAACCCTAACCATAACCCTAACCCGAACCCTAAACCTAACCCTAACCCGAACCCTAACCCTAACCCGAACCCTAACACTAACCCTAACCCTAACTCTAACCCTAACCCGAACCCTAACCCTAACCCTAACCCGAACCCTAATCCGAAACCTAACCCTAACCCTAAACCTAACCCTAACCCTAACCCGAACCCTAACCCTAACCCTAACCCTAACCCTAACCCTAACCCTAACCCCTAACCCTAACCCTAACCCTAACCCTAAACCTAACCCCAAAACGTAACCCGAACCCGAACCCTAACCCTAACCCTAACCCTAACCCGAACCCGAACCCTAACCCTAAACCTAACCCTAACCCTAACCCTAACCCTAACCCGAACCCTAACCCGAACCCTAACCCTTACCCTAACCAAAACCCTAAACCTATTCCGAAACCTAACCCTAACCCTAACCCGAACCCGAACCCTAACCCGAACCCGAACCCTAACCCGAACCCTAACCCGAACCCTAGCCCTAACCCTAACCCGAACCCTAACCCTAACCCTAACCCAAACCCTAACCCGAAACCTAACCCTAACCCTAACTCGAACCCGAACCCGAACCCTAACCCTAACACTAACCCTAACCCTAACCCCTATCACGAACCCGAACCCGAACCCGAACACGAACACGAACCCTAACCTTACCCCGAACCCGAACCCAAACCATAACCCTAACCCTAACCCGAACCCTAACCCTAACCCTAACCCTAAGCCTAACCCTAACCCGAAATCTAACCCTAACCCTAACCCGAACACTAACCCTAACCCTAACTCGAACCCTAACCCTAAACCGGACCCTAACCCGAACCCTAACCCGAACCCTAACCCGAAACCTAAACCGAACCCTAATCCGAATCCTAACCCTAACGCTAAACCGAACCCTTACCCGAACCCTAACCCTAACCCTAACCCGAATCCTAAACATAACCCTACCCCAAACCCTAACCCGAAACCTAACCCTAATCCTAACCCTAACCCTAACCCTAACCCGAACCCTAACCCTAACCCTAACCAGAACCCTAACCCCTAACCCGAACACCAACCCTAACCCGAACCCGAAACCTAACCCTACCCCGAACCCCAACCCAAAAGATTAACCGTATCCCTAACCCGAACCTTAACCCTAACCCTAAGCCTAACCCTAACCCGAACCCTAACCCTAAACCTAACCCTAACCCGAACACTAACCCTAACCCTAACCCTAACCCCTAACCCTAACCCGAACCCTAACCCTAACTCGAACCCTAACCCTAACCCTAAACCAAACCCTAACCTTAACCCGAACCCGAACCCTAACCCTAAACCTAAACCTAACCCTAACTCTAACCCGAACCCTAACCCTAACCGGAACCCTAACCATAACCCTAACCCGAACCCGACCACTAACCCCTTACCCGAATCCTAACCCTAACCCGAACCTTACCCGAACCCTAACCCTAAACCTAACCCGAACACTAACACTAACCATAACCCCTAAACCTAACCCTAACCCTAACCCTAACCCGAACCCTAACCCTAAACTTAACACTAACCCTAACCCGAACCCGAACCCTAACCCGAACCCTACCCCTAACCCTAATCCGAACCCTAAACCTAACCCTAACCCTAACCATTACCCGA
>JAVLSZ010000044.1:137500-142500 GCA_032313775.1 Urocyon cinereoargenteus
CCCGAACCCTAACCCTAACGTTAAACCTAACCGGAACCCTAACCCTATCCCTAACCAGAACCCGAACCCTAACTCCTTACCCGAATCCTAACCCTAACCCGAACCTTACCCGAACCCTAACCCTAAACCTAACCCGAACCCTAACCCTAACCATAACCCCTAACCCTAACCCTAACCCTAACCTTAACCCGAACCCTAACCCTAACCTTAACACTAACCCTAACCCGAACCCGAACCCTAACCCGAACCCTACCCCTAACCCTAATCCGAACCCTAAACCTAACCCTAACCCTTACCAGAACCCGAACCCTAACCCTAACCCTTACCCGAACCCTAACCCTAACCCGAACCCTAACCCTAAACCGAACCCGAACCCGAACACTAACCCTAACCCGAACCCTAACCGTAACCCTAACCCTAACCCAAACCCTAACCCAAACCCGAACCGTAACCCGAACCCTAACCCGAACCCGAACCCTAACCCGAACCCGAACCCGAAACCTAACCCGAACCCGAACCCTAACCCGAACCCTAACCCGAACCCGAACCCTAAACGTAACCCTAAACCTAACCCTAACCATAACACTAACCCGAACCCTAACCCGAACCCGAACCCTAACCCTAACCCTAACCCGAAACCTAAACCTAACCCTAACCCGAACCCTAACGCTATCCCGAACCCTAACCCTAACCCTCAACCGAATCCTATCCCTAACCCTAACCCGAACACTAACCCGAACCCTAACCCTAACCCTAACCCTAACCCGAACCCTAACCCTAACCCGAACCCTAACCCTAACCCTAACCCGAACCCTAACCCTAACACTAACCCAAACCCTAACCCGAACCCTAACCCTAACCCTAACAAAACCCAAACCCTAACCCGAACCCTAACCCTAAACCTAAACCTAAACTTAACCCTAACCCGAACCCTAACCCTAACCCGAACCCTAACCCTAACCCTAACCCAAACCCTAACCCGAACACTAACACTAAACCTAACCCGAACCCGAACCCGAACCCTAACCCTAACACTAACCCTAACCCTAACCCCTATCCCGAACCCGAACCCGAACCCTAACCCGAACCCGAACCCTAACCTTACCCCGAACCCGAACCCAAACCATAAACCTAACCCTAACCCGAACCCTAACCCTAATCCTAACCCTAACCCTAACCCGAAACCTAACCCTAACCCTAAACCTAACCCGAACACTAACACTAAACCTAACCCAAACCCTAACCCTAACCCCTAACCCTAACCTGAACCCTAACCCTAACTCGAACACTAACCCTAACCCTAATCCGAACCCTAACCCTAACCCTAACCCTAACCCTAACCCGAACCCTAACCCTAAACCTAACCCTAACCCGAACACTAACCCTAACCCTAACCCAAACCCTAACCCTAACCCCTAACCCTAAACCGAACCCTAACCCTAACCCTAATCCGAACCCTAAACCTAACCCTAACCCTAACCCGAACCCTAACCCGAACCCTAACCCTAACACTAACCCGAACCCTAACCCTAAACCTAACCCTAACCCTAACCCGAACCCTAACCCTAACCCTAACCCTAACCCGAACACTAACCCTAACCCTAACCCAAACCCTAACCCTAACCCCTAACCCTAACCCGAACCCTACCCCTAACCCTAATCCGAACCCTAAAACTAACCCTAACCCTAACCCTAACCCTAACCCGAAACCTAACCCTAACCCTAACCCGAACCCTAACCCGAACCCGAACCCTAAACCTAACCCGAACCCGAACCCGAACACTAACCCTAACCCGAACCCTAACCGTAAACCTAAACCTAACCCAAACCCTAACCCAAACCGGAACCCTAACCCGAACCCGAACCCTAACCCTAACCCGGACCCGAACCCTAACCCTAAACCGAACCCTAACCCTAACCCTAACCCGAACCCTAAACCTAACCCTATCCCGAACCCTAACCCTAACCCGAACCCTAACCCTAACCCTAACCCGAATCCTATCCCTAACCCTAACCCGAACACTAACCCTAACCCTAACCCTAAACCTAACCCTAACCCGAACCCTAACCCTAACCCTAAACCTAACCCGAACCCGAACCCTAACCCGAACCCTAATCCGAAATCTAGCCCTAACACTAACCCGAACCCTAAACCTAACCCTAACCCAAACCCTAACCCGAACCCTAACCCTAACCCTAACGCTAACCCGAAACCGAACCCTAACCCTAACACTAACCCTAACCCTAACCCCTATCCCGACCCGAACCCGAACCCTAACCCGAACCCGAACCCTAACCTTACCCAGAACCCGAACCCAAACCATAACCCTAACCCTAACCCGAACCCTAACCCTAACCCTAACCCTAATCCGAAACCTAAACCTAACCCTAACCCTAACCCGAACACTAACCCTAACCCTAACCCAAACCCTAACCCTAACCCCTAACCCTAACACGAACCCTATCCCTAACTCGAACACTAACCCTAACCCTAACCCGAACCCTAACCCCAACCCAAACCCTAACCCTAACCCGAACCCTAACACTAAACCTAACCCTAACCCTAACCCGAAACCTAACCCTAACCCGAACCCTAAACCTAACCCTAACCCTAACCGTAACCATAATCCTAACCCGAACCCTAACCCTAACCCTAACCCGAAACCGAACCCTAAACCGAAATCTAACCCTAACCCTAACCCGAACCCGAACCGTAACCCTAACCCTAACGGGAACCCTAAACCTAACCCTAACCCGAACCCGAACCCTAAGCCCTTACCCGATACCTAACCCAAACCCGAACCCTAACCCGAACCCTAACCCTAACCCGAACCCTAACCTAACCCTAACCCTAACTCTAACCCCTAACCCGAACCCGAACCCGAACCCTAAACCGAACCCGAACCCTAACCTTACCCCGAACCCGTTCCCAAACCATAACGCTAACCCTAACCCGAACCCTAACAGTAACCATAACCCTAACCCTAACCACAACCCTATCCCTAACCCTAAACCTAACCCGAACACTAGCCCTAACCCTAACCCTAACACTAAAACTAACCCCTAACCCTAACCCGAACCCTAACCCTAACTCGAACACTAACCCTAACAATAACCCGAACCCTAACCCTAACCCTAACCCTAACCCTAACCCTAACCCGAACCCTAACCCTAACCCGAACACTAACCCGAACCCTAACCCTAACCGGAACCCGAACCCGAACCCTAACCCTAACCCTAACCCGAACCCTAACCCTAACCATAACCCGAACCCTAACCCGAACCCTAACCCTAACCCTAACCCTAACCCTAACCCAAACCCTAACCCTAACCCTAACCCGAACCCTAACCCGAACCCTAACCCTAACCCTAAACCTAACCCTAACCCGAACCCTAACCCTAACCCTAACCCTAACCCTAACCCCTAACCCTAACCCGAACCCTAACCCTAACTCGAACCCTAAACCTAACCCTAAACCAAACCCTAACCTTAACCCGAACCCGAACCCTAACCCTAACCCTAAACCTAACCCTAACTCTAACCCGAACCCTAACCCTAACCGGAACCCTAACCCTAACCCTAACCCAAACCCGACCCCTAACCCCTTACCCGAATCCTAACCCTAACCCGAACCTTACCCGAACCCTAACCCTAAACCTAACCCGAACACTAACACTAACCATAACCCCTAAACCTAACCCTAACCCTAACCCTAACCCGAACCCTAACCCTAAACTTAACACTAACCCTAACCCGAACCCGAACCCTAACCCGAACCCTACCCCTAACCCTAATCCGAACCCTAAACCTAACCCTAACCCTTACCCGAACCCGAACCCTAAGCCTAACCCTAACCCGAACCCTAACCCTAACCCGAACCCTAACTCTAACCCGAACCCGAACACGAACACTAACCCTAACCCTAACCCTAATCCGAACCCTAAACCTAACCCTAACCCTAACCCTTACCCGAACCCGAACCCTAACCCTAACCCTAACCCGAACCCTAACCCTAACCCGAAAACTAACTCTAACCCGAACCCGAACCCGAACACTAACCCTAACCCGAAACCTAACCGTAAACCTAACCTTAACCCAAACCCTAACCCTAACCCGAACCCTAACGCTAACCCGAACCCTAACCCGAACCCTAACCCAAATCCTATCGTAACACTAACCCGAACACTAACCCGAACCCTAACCCTAAACCTAACCCTAACCCGAACCCTAACCCTAACCCTAACTCGAAACCTAACCCTAACACTAACCTGAACCCTAACCCTAACCCTAACCCTAACCCTTACCCGAACCCTAACCCTAACCCTAACCCGAACCCTAACCCGAATTCTAACCCTAACCCTAAACCTAACCTTAACCCTAACTCGAACCCTATCCCTAACCCGAACCCTAACCCTAACCCTAACCCTAACCCTAACCCTAACCCCTAACCCTAACCCTAACCCTAACCCTAAACCTAACCCTAAAACGTAACCCGAACCCGAACCCTAACCCGAACACTAACCCTAACCCTAACCCTAAACCTAAGCCTAATCCGAACCCTAACCCTAACCCTAAACCGAAACCGAACCCTAACCCGAACCCGAACCCTAACCCGAACCCTAACCCGAACCCTAAAACTAACCCTAACCCTAACCCGAACCCTAACTCTAAGACTAACCCTACCCCTAACCCTAACCCGAACCCTAACCCTAACCCTAACCCTAACCCGAACACTAACCCTAACCCTAACCCAAACCCTTACCTTAACCCCTAACCCTAACCCGAACCCTAAAACTAACTCGAACACTAACCCTAACCCTAACCCGAACACTAACCCTAACCCTAACCCTAACCCTAACCCGAACCCTAACCCTAAACCTAACCCTAACCCTAACCCTAACCCTAACCTGAACCCGAACCCTAAACCTAACCCTAAACCTAAACCTAACCATAACCCTAACCCGAACCCTAACCCAAACCCGAACCCGAAACCTAAACC
>JAVLSZ010000044.1:147500-152500 GCA_032313775.1 Urocyon cinereoargenteus
AACCCGAACCCTAACCCTAACCCTAACCCTAACCCTAACCCGAACCCTAACCCTAACCCTAAACCGAACCCTAACCCGAACCTTAACCCTAACCCTAAACCTAACCCTAACCCTAACCCGAACCCTAACCCTAACCCGAACCCTAACCCTAACCCTAAACCGAACCCTAAAACTAACCCTAACCCTAACCCGAACCCTAAACCTAAACTAACCCTACCCCTAACCCTAACCCGAACCCTAACCCTAACCCTAACCCGAACACTAACCCTAACCCTAACCCAAACCCTTACCCTAACCCCTAACCCTAACCCGAACCCTAAAACTAACTCGAACACTAACCCTAACCCTAACCCGAACCCTAACCCTAACCCTAACCCTAACCCTAACCCTAAACCGAACCCTAACCCTAAACCTAACCCTAACCCTAACCCTAACCCTAACCTGAACCCGAAACCTAAACCTAACCCTAAAACTTAACCTAACCATAACCCTAACCCGAACCCTAACCCAAACCCGAACCCTAACCCTAACCCGAAACCTAAACCTAAACCTAACCCGAACCCTAACCCTAACCCGAACCCTAACCCTAACACTAACACGAATCCTATCCCTAGCCCTAACCCGAACACTAACCCGAACCCTAACCCTAACCCTAACCCTAACACGAACCCTAACCCTAACCCTTACCCGAACCCTAAACCTAACCCTAACCCTAACCCGAACCCTAAACCTAACCCTAACCCGAACCCTAACCCTAACCCTAACCCGAACCCTAACCCTAACACTAACCCAAACGCTATCCCGAACCCTAACCCTAACCCTAACCCGAACCCTAAACCTAACTCCAACACCAACCCTAACCCTAATCCGAACCCTAAACCTAACCCTAACCCTAACCTTAACTCGAACCCTAACCCTAACCCTAACCCTAACCCGAACACTAACCCTAACCCTAACCCAAACCCTAAACTTAACCCCTAACCCTAACCCGAACCCTAACCCTAACTCGAACACTAACCCTAACCCTAACCCGAACCCTAACCCTAACCCTAACCCTAACCCGAACCCTAACCCTAAACCAAACCCTAACCCTAACCCTAACCCTAACCCTAACCCGAACCCTAAACCTAACCCTAACCCTAACCCTAACCATAACCCTAACCCGAACCCTAACCCTAACCCTAACCCGAACCCGAACCCTAAACCGAAACCTAAACCTAACCCTAACCGGAACCCTAACCCTAACCCTAACCGAACCCTAACCCTAACCCTAAACCTAACCCTAACCCGAACCCTAACCCTAACCCTAACCCGAACCCTAACCTGAAACCTAAACCTAACCCTAAACCTAACCCTAACCCTAACCTGAACCCTAACCCTAACCCGAACCCTAACCCTAACCCTAACCCTAACCCTAACCCTAACCCCTAACCCTAACCCTAACCCTAACCCTAAACCTAACCCTAAAACGTAACCCGAACCCGAACCCTAACCCTAACCCTAACCCGAACCCGAACCCGAACCCTAACCCTAAACCTAACCCTAACCCTAACCTGAACCCTAAACCGAACCCTAACCCTTACCCTAACCCTAACCCTAACCCTATTCCGAACCCTAACCCTAACCCTAAACCGAACCCTAACCCTAACCCTAACCCTAACCCGAACCCTAACCCTAACCCTAACCCGAAACCTAAACCTAACCCTAAACCGAACCCTAACCCTAACCCTAACCCTAACCCGAACCCGAACCCTAACCCTAACCCGAACCCTAATCCGAAACCTAACCCTAACCCTAAACCTAACCCTAACCCTAACCCGAACCCTAAACCTAACCCGAAACCTAACCCTAACCCTAACCCCTAACCCTAACCCTAACCCTAAACCTAACCCCAAAACGTAACCCGAACCCGAACCCTAACCCTAACCCTAACCCTAAACCGAACCCGAACCCTAACCCTAAACCTAACCCTAACCCTAACCCTAACCCTAACCCGAACCCTAACCCGAACCCTAACCCTTACCCTAACCCTAACCCTAACCCTATTCCGAACCCTAACCCTAACACTAACCCGAACCCGAACCCTAACCCGAACCCGAACCCTAACCCGAACCCTAACCCGAACCCTAGCCCTAACCCTAACCCGAACCCTAACCCTAACCCTAACCCAAACCCTAACCCGAACCCTAAACCTAACCCTAACTCGAACCCGAACCCGAACCCTAACCCTAACACTAACCTTAAACCTACCCCTATCACGAACCCGAACCCGTACCCTAACCCGAACACGAACCCTAACCTTACCCCGAAACCGAACCCAAAACATAACCCTAACCCTAACCCGAACCCTAATCCTAACCCTAACCCTAACCCTAACCCTAACCCTAACCCTAACCCTAACCCGAAACCTAACCCTAACCCTAACCCGAACACTAACCCTAACCCTATCCCAAACCCTAACCCTAACCCCTAACCCTAACCCGAAACCTAACCCTAACTCGAACACTAACCCTAACCCTAACCCGAACCCTAACCCTAAACCTAACCCTAAACCGAACCCTAACCCTAACCCGAACCCTAACCCAAAACCTAACCCTAAACCGAACCCTAACCCGAAACCTAACCCTAACCCTAACCCGAACCCTAACCCTAACCCTAACCCTAACCCGAACACTAACCCTAACCCTAACTCGAACCCTAACCCTAAACCGAACCCTAACCCGAACCCTAACCCGAACCCTAACCCGAAACCTAAACCGAACCCTAATCCGAATCCTAACCCTAACGCTAAACCGAACCCTTACCCGAACCCTAACCCTAACCCTAACCCGAATCCTAACCATAACCCTACCCCAAACCCTAACCCGAAACCTAACCATAATCCTAACCCTAACCCTAACCCTAACCCGAACCCTAACCCTAACACTAACCCGAACCCTAACCCCTAACCCGAACCCCAACCCTAACCCGAACCCGAAACCTACCCTACCCCGAAACCCAACCCAAAAGATTAACCGTAACCCTAACCCGAACCTTAACCCTAACCCTAAGCCTAACCCTAACCCGAACCCTAACCCTAAACCTAACCCTAACCCGAACCCTAACCCTAACCCTAACCCTAACCCTAACCCGAACCCTAACCCTAACTCGAACCCTAACCCTAACCCTAAACCAAACCCTAACCTTAACCCGAACCCGAACCCTAACCCTAACCCTAAACCTAACCCTAACTCTAACCCGAACCCTAACCCTAACCGGAACCCTAACCCTAACCCTAACCCGAACCCGACCCCTAACCCCTTACCCGAATCCTAACCCTAACCCGAACCTTACCCGAAACCTAACCCTAAACCTAACCCGAACACTAACACTAACCAAAACCCCTAAACCTAACCCTAACCCTAACCCTAACCCGAACCCTAACCCTAAACTTAACACTAACCCTAACCCGAACCCGAACCCTAACCCGAACCCTACCCCTAACCCTAATCCGAACCCTAAACCTAACCCTAACCCTCACCCTTACCCGAACCCGAACCCTAACCCTAACCCGAACCCTAACCCTAACCCGAACCCTAACTCTAACCCGAACCCGAACCCGAACACTAACCCTAACCCAAAACCTAACCGTAAACCTAACCTTAACCCAAACCCTAACCCAAATCCGAACCCTAACCCGAACCCGAACCCTAACCCTAACCCGAACCCGAACCCTAACCCTAACCCGAACCCTAACCCTAACCCTAACCCGAAACCTAAACCTAACCCTAACCCGAACCCTAACGCTAACCCGAACCCTAACCCGAACCCTAACCCAAATCCTATCGTAACACTAACCCGAACACTAACCCGAACCCTAACCCGAACCCTAACCCTAACCCGAACCCTAACCCTAACCCTAACCCGAACCCTAACCCTAACCCTAACCTGAACCCTAACCCTAACCCTAACCCTAACCCTTACCCGAACCCTA
Organism: Urocyon cinereoargenteus; assembly: GCA_032313775.1. Lineage (NCBI taxonomy): Eukaryota > Metazoa > Chordata > Mammalia > Carnivora > Canidae > Urocyon > Urocyon cinereoargenteus. Next base: position 151,474 of record JAVLSZ010000044.1, read on the forward strand.
ACCCTATCCCTAACCCGAACCCTAACCCGAATTCTAACCCTAACCCTAAACCTAACCTTAACCCTAACTCGAACCCTATCCCTAACCCGAACCCTAAACCTAACCCTAACCCTAACCCTAACCCTAACACTAACCCCTAACCCTAACCCTAAACCTAACCCTAACACTAAACCTAACCCTAAAACGTAACCCGAACCCGAACCCTAACCCTAAACCTAACCCTAACCCGAACCCGAACCCTAACCCTAAACCTAATCATAACCCTAACCCTAACCCTAACCCTAACCCTAACCCTAACCCGAACCCTAACCCGAACCCTAACCCTAACCCTAAACCTAAACCTAAGCCTAATCCGAACCCTAACCCTAACCCTAACCCGAAACCGAACCCTAACCCGAACCCGAACCCTAACCCGTACCCTATCCCGAACCCTAAAACTAACCCTAACCCTAACCCGAACCCTAACTCTAAGACTAACCCTACCCCTAACCCTAACCCGAACCCTAACCCTAACCCTAACGCTAACCCGAACACTAACCCTAACCCTAACCCAAACCCTTACCCTAACCCCTAACCCTAACCCGAACCCTAAAACTAACTCGAACACTAAACCTAACACTAACCCGAACACTAACAATAACCCTAACCCTAACCCTAACCCGAACCCTAACCCTAAACCTAACCCTAACCCTAACCCTAACCCTAACCTGAACCCGAACCCTAACCCTAACCCTAAACCTAAACCTAACCATAACCCTAACCCGAACCCTAACCCAAACCCGAACCCTAACCCTAAACCTAACCCGAAACCTAAACCTAACCCTAACCCGAACCCTAACCCTAACCCGAACCCTATCCCTAACCCTAACACGAATCCTATCCCTAGCCCTAACCCGAACACTAACCCGAACCCTAACCCGAACCCTAAACCTAACACGAACCCTAACCCGAACACTAAACCTAACCCTAACCCGAACCCTAACCCTAACCCTAACCCGAACCCTAACCCTAACACTAACCCAAACCC
>JAVLSZ010000044.1:157500-165000 GCA_032313775.1 Urocyon cinereoargenteus
CTAACCCGAACTCTAACCCGAACCCGAACCCTAACCCGGACCCGAATCCTAACCCGAACCCTAAACCTAACCCTAACCCGAACCCTAACCATAACCCGAAACCTAACCCGAACCCTAACCCGAACCCTAACCCGAAACCTAAACCGAACCCTAACACTAACCCTAACCTGTACCCTAACCCTAACCCTAGCCCTAACCCTAACCCGAACCCTAACCCAAACCCGAACCCGAACCCTAACCCTAACCCGAACCCTAACCCTAACCCTAACCCGAAACCTAAACCTAACCCTAACCCGAACCCTAACCCTAACCCGAACCCTAAACCTAACCCTAACCTGAATCCTATCCCTAACCCTAACCCGAACACTAACCCTAACCCTAACCCTAAACCTAACCCTAACCCGAACCCTAACCCTAACCCTAACCCTAACCCAAACCCTAACCCTAAACCTAAACCTAACCCTAACCCTAACCCGAACCCTAACCCTAACCCGAACCCTAACCCTAACCCTAACCCTAACCCAAACCCGAACCCTAACAGTAAACCTAACCCTAACCCTAACCCTAACCCTAGCCCTAACCCTAACACTAACCCTTACACTAACCCTAACCCTAACCCTAACCCTAACCCTAACCCTAATCCGAACCCTAACCCTAACGATAACCCGAACCCGAACCCTAACCCGAAACCGAACTCTAACCCGAACCCTAACCCAAACCCTAGCCCTAACACTAACCCGAATCCTAACCCTAACCCTAACCCAAACCCTAACCCGAACCCTAACCCTAATCCTAACCCTAACCCTAACCCCTATCCCGACCCGAACCCGAACTCTAACCCGAACCCAAACCCTAACCTTACCCCGAACCCGAACCCAAACCATAACCCTAACCCTAACCCGAACCCTAACCCTAACCCTAACCCTAACCCGAAACCTAACCTAACCCTAACCCTAACCCGAACCCTAACCCTAACCCTAACCCTAAACCTAACCCGAACCCTAACCCTAACCCTAACCGGAACACTTACCCTAACCCTAACCCGAACCCGAACCCTAAGCCCTTACCCGAATCCTAAACCTAACCCGAACCCTAACCCGAACCATAACCCTAACCCTAACCCCGAACCCGAACCCTAACCCTAACTCTAACCCTAACGATAACCCTAACCCGAACCCGAAGCCTAACCCTAACCGTAACCCTAACCCGACATCTAACCCGAACTCTAACACGAACCCTAACCCGAACCCTATCCCTAACCCTAACCCGAACCTTAACACGAACCCTAAACCGAACCCTAACCCTAACCCTAACCCTAACCCGAAACCTAACCCAAAACCTAACCCTAACCCTAACCCTAACCCTAATCCGAACCCTAAACCTAACCCTAACCCGAACCCGAACCCTAACCCTAAACCTAACCCTAAACCTAACCCGAACTCTAACCCGAACCCAAACCCTAACCCGGACCCGAATCCTAACCCGAACCCTAAACCTAACCCTAACCCGAACCCTAACCATAACCCGAAACCTAACACGAACCCTAACCCGAACCCTAACCCGAAACCTAACCCGAACCCTAACACTAACCCTAACCCGTACCCTAACCCGAACACTAGCCCTAACCCTAACCCGAACCCTAACACAAACCCGAACCCGAACACTAACCCGGAACCCGAACCCTCACCCAAACCCGAACCCGAACCCTAACCCTAACCCGAACCCTAACCCTAACCCTAACCCGAAACCTAAACCTAACCCTAACCCGAACCCTAACCCTAACCCGAACCCTAACCCTAACCCTAACCCGAATCCTATCCCTAACCCTAACCCGAACACTAACCCTAAACCTAACCCTAACCCGAACCCTAACCCTAACCCTAACCCAAACCCTAACCCTAAACCTAAACCTAAACCTAACCCGAAACCTAAACCTAACCCTAACCCTAACCCTAACCCTAACCCTAACCCTAACCATAACTCTAACCCGAAACCTAACCCTAACCCTAAACCTAACCCTAGCCCTAACCCAAACCCTAAACCTAACCCAAACCCTAACCCGAACACCAACCCTAAGCCTAACCCTAACTCTAACCCCAACCCCTAACCCTAATCCGAACTCTAACCCTAACTCGAACACTAACCCTAACCCTAACCCGAACCCTAACCCTAACGCTAACCCTAAACCTAAGCCTAAAACGTAACCCGAACCCGAACCCTAATCCTAACCCCAACCCTAACCCGAACCCTAACCCTAACCCTAACATTAACCCTTACACTAACCCTAACCCTAACCCTAACCCTAACCCTAAACCTAATCCGAACCCTAACCCTAACCCTAACCCGAACCCGAACCCTAACCCGAACCCGAACCCTACCCGAACCCTAACCCAAACCGTAGACCTAACACTAACCAGAACCCTAACCCTAACCCTAACCCAAACCCTAACCCGAACACTAACCCTAACCCTAACCTGAAACCGAACCTTAACCCTAACACTAACCCTAACCCTAACCCCTATCCCGAACCCGAACCCGAACCCTATCCCGAACCCAAACCTAACCTTACCCCGAACCCGAACCCAAAACATAACCCTAACCCTAACCCGAACCCTAACCCTAAACCTAACCCTAACCCGAAACCTAACCCTAACCCTAACCCTAACCCGAACACTAACCCTAAATTTAACCCAAACTCTAACCCTAACCCCTAACCCTAACACGAACCCTAACCCTAACTCGAACACTAACCCTAACCCTAACCCGAACCCTAACCCTAACCCAAACCCTAACCCTAACCCGAACCCTAAACCTAAACCTAACCCTAAACCTAACCCGAAACCTAACCCTAACCCGAACCCTAAACCTAAACCTAACCCTAACCATAACCCTAACCCGAAACCTAACCCTAACCCTAACCCGAACCCGAACCCTAAACCGAAATCTAACCCTAACCCTAAACAGAACCCTAAACCTAACCCGAACCCGAAACCTAACCCTAACCCGAACCCTAACCCGAACCCTAACCCGAACACTAACCCGAACCCTTAACCTAACCCTAACCCGAACCCTAACCCGAACCCTAACCCTAACCCTAACCCGAACCCTAACCCTAACCCTAACCGTAAACCGAAACCTAACCCTAACCCTAACCCTAAACCTAACCCGAAACCTAACCCTAACCCTAACCCGAACCCTAACCCCTAACCCTAACCCGAACCCGAACCCTAAACCGAACCCTAACCCTAAACCGAACCCGAACCCTAATCCTAACCCAAACCCGAACCCGAACCCTAACCATAACCCTAAACCGAACCCTAGCCCTAACCCGAAACATAACCCTAAACCGATCCCTAACCCTAACCCTAAACCTAACCCGAACCCTAAACCGAACCCTAACCCGAACCCTAACCCTAACCCTAAACCGAACCCTAACCCTAACCCTAACCCGAACCCTAACCCTAAAACTAACCCTAACCCGAACCCTAACCCTAACCCTAAACCGAACCCGAAACCTAACCCGAACCCGAACCCTAACCCGAACCCTAACTCTAACCCTAACCCGAACCCTAACCCTAACCCGAAACCTAACCCGAACCCTAATCCTAACCCTAACCCGAACCCTAAACCGAACCCTAACCCGAACACTAACCCGAACCCTAACCCTAACCCGAACCCTAACCCTAACCCTAACCCTAACCCGAACCCTAACCCGAACCCTAACCCTAACCCTAACCCGAAAACTAACCCTAACCCTAACCCTAACCCGAACCCTAACCCTAACCCTAACCGGAACCCTAACCCTAACCCTAACCCAAAACCGAACCCTAAGACCTTACCCGATACCTAACCCAAACCCGAAACCTAACCCGAACCCTAACCCTAACCCGAACACTAAACCTAACCCTAACCCTAACTCTAACCCCTAACCCGAACCCGAACCCGAACCCTATCCCGAACCCAAAACCTAACCTTACCCCGAACCCGAACCCAAAACATAACCCTAACCCTAACCCGAACCCTAACCCTAAACCTAACCCTAACCCGAAACCTAACCCTAACTCGAACCCTAACCCGAAACCTTGCCCTAATCCTAACGCGAACCCTAACCCTAACCCTAACCCCTAACCCTAACCCGAACTCTAACCCTAACTCGAACACTAACCCCTAACCCTAACCCGAACCCGAACCCTAACCCGAACACGAACCCTAACCCTAACCCGAACCCGAACCCTAATCCTAACCCGAACCCGAAACCGAACCCTAAACATAACCCTATCCCGAACCCTAACCCTAACCCGAACCCTAACCCTAACACGAACCCGAACCCTAAGCCCTTACCCGAATCCTAAACCTAACCCGAACTCTAACCCGAACCCTAACCACAAACCCGAACCCTAACCCTAACCCTAACCCGAACCCGAACCCTAACACTAACCCTAACCCGACACCTAACCCGAACCTTAACACGAACCCTAAACCTAACCCTAACCCTAACCCTAACCCGAACCATAAGCCTAACCCTAACCCGAACCCTAACCCTAACCCTAACCCTAACCCGAAACCTAACCCTAACCCTAACCCTAACCCGAACCCTAACCCTAACCCTAACCCTAAACCTAACCCTAACCCTAACCGGAACACTAACCCTAACCCTAACCCGAACCCAAACCCTAAGCCCTTACCCGAATCCTAAACCTAACCCGAACCCTAACCCGAACCATAACCCTAACCCTAACCCCGAACCCGAACCCTAACCCTAACCCTAACCCTAACGATAACCCTAACCCGAACCCGAAGCCTAACCCTAACCGTAACCCTAACCCGACATCTAACCCGAACTCTAACACGAACCCTAACCCGAACCCTATCCCTAACCCTAACCCGAACCTTAACACGAACCCTAAACCGAACCCTAACCCTAACCCTAACCCTAACCCGAAACCTAACCCAAAACCTAACCCTAACCCTAACCCTAATCCGAACCCTAACCCTAACCCTAACCCGAACCCGAACCCTAACCCTAAACCTAACCCTAAACCTAACCCGAACTCTAACCCGAACCCGAACCCTAACCCGGACCCGAATCCTAACCCGAACCCTAAACCTAACCCTAACCCGAACCCTAACCATAACCCGAAACCTAACACGAACCCTAACCCGAACCCTAACCCGAAACCTAACCCGAACCCTAACACTAACCCTAACCCGTACCCTAACCCGAACACTAGCCCTAACCCTAACCCGAACCCTAACACAAACCCGAACCCGAACACTAACCCGGAACCCGAACCCTCACCCAAACCCGAACCCGAACCCTAACCCTAACCCGAACCCTAACCCTAACCCTAACCCGAAACCTAAACCTAACCCTAACCCGAACCCTAACCCTAACCCGAACCCTAACCCTAACCCTAACCCGAATCCTATCCCTAACCCTAACCCGAACACTAACCCTAACCCTAACCCTAAACCTAACCCTAACCCGAACCCTAACCCAAACCCTAACCCAAACCCTAACCCTAAACCTAAACCTAAACCTAACCCGAAACCTAAACCTAACCCTAACCCTAACCCTAACCCTAACCCTAACCCTAACTCTAACCCGAAACCTAACCCTAACCCTAAACCTAACCCTAGCCCTAACCCAAACCCTAAACCTAACCCAAACCCTAACCCGAACACCAACCCTAAGCCTAACCCTAACTCTAACCCCAACCCCTAACCCTAATCCGAACTCTAACCCTAACTCGAACACTAACCCTAACCCTAACCCGAACCCTAACCCTAACGCTAACCCTAAACCTAAGCCTAAAACGTAACCCGAACCCGAACCCTAATCCTAACCCCAACCCTAACCCGAACCCTAACCCTAACCCTAACATTAACCCTTACACTAACCCTAACCCTAACCCTAACCCTAACCCTAAACCTAATCCGAACCCTAACCCTAACCCTAACCCGAACCCGAACCCTAACCCGAACCCGAACCCTACCCGAACCCTAACCCAAACCGTAGACCTAACACTAACCCGAACCCTAACACTAACCCTAACCCAAACCCTAACCCGAACACTAACCCTAACCCTAACCTGAAACCGAACCTTAACCCTAACACTAACCCTAACCCTAACCCCTATCCCGAACCCGAACCCGAACCCTATCCCGAACCCAAAACCTAACCTTACCCCGAACCCGAACCCAAAACATAACCCTAACCCTAACCCGAACCCTAACCCTAAACCTAACCCTAACCCGAAACCTAACCCTAACCCTAACCCTAACCCGAACACTAACCCTAAATTTAACCCAAACTCTAACCCTAACCCCTAACCCTAACACGAACCCTAACCCTAACTCGAACACTAACCCTAACCCTAACCCGAACCCTAACCCTAACCCAAACCCTAACCCTAACCCGAACCCTAAACCTAAACCTAACCCTAACCCTAACCCGAAACCTAACCCTAACCCGAACCCTAAACCTAAACCTAACCCTAACCATAACCCTAACCCGAAACCTAACCCTAACCCTAACCCGAACCCGAACCCTAAACCGAAATCTAACCCTAACCCTAAACCGAACCCTAAACCTAACCCGAACCCGAAACCTAACCCTAACTCGAACCCTAACCCGAAACCTTGCCCTAATCCTAACGCGAACCCTAACCCTAACCCTAACCCCTAACCCTAACCCGAACTCTAACCCTAACTCGAACACTAACCCCTAACCCTAACCCGAACCCGAACCCTAACCCGAACACGAACCCTAACCCTAACCCGAACCCGAACCCTAATCCTAACCCGAACCCGAAACCGAACCCTAAACATAACCCTATCACGAACCCTAACCCTAACCCGAACCCTAACCCTAACACGAACCCGAACCCTAAGCCCTTACCCGAATCCTAAACCTAACCCGAACTCTAACCCGAACCCTAACCCCAAACCCGAACCCTAACCCTAACCCTAACCCGAACCCGAACCCTAACACTAACCCTAACCCGACACCTAACCCGAACCCTAACACGAACCCTAAACCTAACCCTAACCCTAACCCTAACCCGAACCTTAACCCGAACCCTAACCCGAACCCTAACCCTAACCCTAACCCTAACCCGAACCCTATCCCTAAACCTAACCCTAAAACGAACCCTAACCCGAACCCTAACCCTAACCCTAACCCTAACCCTAATCCGAACCCTAACCCTAACCCTAACCCGAACCCGAACCCTAACCCGAACCCGAACCCTAACCCGAAACCTAACCCTAACCCGAACCCGTACCCTAACCCGAACCCGAACCCTAACCCGAAACCTAAACCTAACCCTAACCCGAACCCTAACCCGAACCCGAACCCTAACCCGAACACTAAACCTAAACCTAACCCGAACCCTAACCCTAACCCGAACCCTAACCCTAACCCTAACCCGAAAACTAACCCGAACCATAGCCCTAAACTTAACCCGAACCCTAACCCTAACCCGAACCCGAACCCTA
>JAVLSZ010000044.1:167500-180000 GCA_032313775.1 Urocyon cinereoargenteus
GGAACCCTACCCCTAACCCTAATCCGAACACTAACCCTAACCCTAACACTAACCCTAACGCGAACCCGAACCCTAAGCCTAACCCGAACCCGAACCCTAACCCTAAACCAAACCCTAATCCTAACCCGAACCCTAACCCTAACCCAAACCCTAACCCGAACCCTAACCCGAACCCGAACCCGAACCCTAACCCTAACCCTAACCCGAACCCTAACCCTAACCCAAACCCTAAACCTAAACCTAACCCGAACCCTAACCCTAACCCTAACCCGAACCCTAACCCGAACCCTAACCCGAACCCTAACCCGAACCCGAACCCTAACCCGGACCCGAATCCTAACGCGAACCCTAAACCTAACCCTAACCCGAACCCTAACCATAACCCGAAACCTAACACGAACCCTAACCCGAACCCTAACCCGAAACCTAACCCGAACCCTAACACTAACCCTAACCCGTACCCTAACCCGAACACTAGCCCTAACCCTAACCCGAACCCTAACACAAACCCGAACCCGAACACTAACCCGGAACCCGAACCCTCACCCAAACCCGAACCCGAACCCTAACCCTAACCCGAACCCTAACCCTAACCCTAACCCGAAACCTAAACCTAACCCTAACCCGAACCCTAACCCTAACCCGAACCCTAACCCTAACCCTAACCCGAATCCTATCCCTAACCCTAACCCGAACACTAACCCTAACCCTAACCCTAAACCTAACCCTAACCCGAACCCTAACCCTAACCCTAACCCAAACCCTAACCCTAAACCTAAACCTAAACCTAACCCGAAACCTAAACCTAACCCTAACCCTAACCCTAACCCTAACCCTAACCCTAACTCTAACCCGAAACCTAACCCTAACCCTAAACCTAACCCTAGCCCTAACCCAAACCCTAAACCTAACCCAAACCCTAACCCGAACACCAACCCTAAGCCTAACCCTAACTCTAACCCCAACCCCTAACCCTAACCCGAACTCTAACCCTAACTCGAACACTAACCCTAACCCTAACCGGAACCCTAACCCTAACGCTAACCCTAAACCTAAGCCTAAAACGTAACCCGAACCCGAACCCTAACCCTAACCCCAACCCTAACCCGAACCCTAACCCTAACCCTAACACTAAACCTTACACTAACCCTAACCCTAACCCTAACCCTAACCCTAAACCTAATCCGAACCCTAACCCTAACCCTAACCCGAACCCGAACCCTAACCCGAACCCGAACCCTACCCGAACCCTAACCCAAACCGTAGACCTAACACTAACCCGAACCCTAACCCTAACCCTAACCCAAACCCTAAACCGAACACTAACCCTAACCCTAACCTGAAACCGAAACCTAACCCTAACACTAACCCTAACCCTAACCCCTATCCCGAACCCGAACCCGAACCCTAACCCGAACCCAAAACCTAACCTTACCCCGAACCCGAACCCAAACCATAACCCTAACCCTATCCCGAACCCTAACCCTAAACCTAACCCTAACCCGAAACCTAACCCTAACCCTAACCCGAACACTAACCCTAAATTTTACCCAAACCCTAACCCTAACCCCTAACCCTAACACGAACCCTAACCCTAACTCGAACACTAACCCTAACCCTAACCTGAAACCGAACCCTAACCCTAACACTAACCCTAACCCTAACCCCTATCCCGAACCCGAACCCGAACCCTAACCCGAACCCAAAACCTAACCTTACCCCGAACCCGAACCCAAACCATAACCCTAACCCTAACCCGAACCCTAACCCTAAACCTAACCCTAACCCGAAACCTAACCCTAACCCTAACCCTAACCCGAACACTAACCCTAAATTTAACCCAAACCCTAACCCTAACCCCTAACCCTAACACGAACCCTAACCCTAACTCGAACACTAACCCTAACCCTAACCCGAACCCTAACCCTAACCCAAACCCTAACCCTAACCCGAACCCTAAACCTAAACCTAACCCTAACCCTAACCCGAAACCTAACCCTAACCCGAACCCTAAAACTAAACCTAACCCTAACCATAACCCTAACCCGAAACCTAACCCTAACCCTAACCCGAACCCGAACCCTAAACCGAAATCTAACCCTAACCCTAAACCGAACCCTAAACCTAACCCGAACCCGAACCCTAACCCTAACCCGAACCCTAACCCGAACCCTAACCCGAACACTAACCCGAACCCTAAACCTAACCCTAACCCGAACCCTAACCCGAACCCTAACCCTAACCCTAACCCGAAACCTAAACCATAACCCTAACCCTAAACCGAAACCTAACCCTAACCCTAACCCTAAACCTAACCCGAAACCTAACCCTAACCCTAACCCGAACCCTAACCCCTAACTCTAACCCGAACCCGAACCCTAAACCGAACCCTAACCCTAAACCGAACCCGAACCCTAATCCTAACCCAAACCCGAACCCTAACCCGAACCCTAACCCTAACCCTAACCCGAACCCTAACCCTAAAACTAACCCTAACCCGAACCCTAACCCTAACCCTAAACCGAACCCGAAACCTAACCCGAACCCGAACCCTAACCCGAACCCTAACTCTAACCCTAACCCGAACCCTAACCCTAACCCGAACCCTAACCCGAACCCTAATCCTAACACTAACCCGAACCCTAAACCGAACCCTAACCCGAACCCTAACCCGAACCCTAACCCTAACCCTAACCCTAACCCGAACCCTAACCCGAACCCTAACCCTAACCCTAACCCGAAACCTAACCCTAACCCTAACCCTAACCCGAACCCTAACCCTAACCCTAACCGGAACCCTAAACCTAACCCTAACCCGAAACCGAACCCTAAGACCTTACCCGATACCTAACTCAAACCCGAACCCTAACCCGAACCCTAACCCTAACCCGAACACTAAACCTAACCCTAACCCTAACTCTAACCCCTAACCCGAACCCGAACCCGAACCCTAAACCGAACCCGAACCCTAACCTTACCCCGAACCCAAACCGAAACCATAACGCTAAACCTAACCCGAACCCTAACACTAACCATAACCCTAACCATAACCCGAACCCTAACCCTAAACCTAACCCTAACCCTAACCCCAACCCTAACCCAAAACCTAACCGAACCCTATCCCGAACCCGAACCCTAACCCTAACCCTAACCCTAACCCGAACACTAGCCCTAACCCTAACCCTAACCCTAAAACTAACCCCTAACCCTAACCCGAACCCGAACTCGAACACTAACCCTAACAATAACCCGAACCCTAACCCTAACCCTAACCCTAACCTGAACCCAAACCCTAAACCTAACCCTAACCCTAACCCCAACCCTAACCCGAAACCTAACCGAACCCTATCCCGAACCCGAACCCTAACCTGAACCCTAACCCGAACCCTAACCCTAACCCTAACCCGAAACCTAACCCGAACCCTAACCCTAACCGTAACCCTAACCCAAACCCTAACCCTAACCCTAAATCGAACCCGAACCATAACCCGAACCCGAACCCTAACCCGAACCCTAACCCTAACCCTAACCCTAACCCGAACCCTAACACTAACCCTAACCCTAACCCGAACCCTAACCCTAACCCGAACCCAAACTCTAACCCTAACCCTAACCCTAACCCGAACACTAACCCTACCCCTAACCGGAACCCTAACCCTAACCCTAAACCGAACCCGAACCCTAAGCCTTTACCCGAATCCTAAACCTAACCCGAAACCTAACCCGAACCCTAAGCCTAACGCTAACCCAGAATCCGAACCCTAACCCTAACCCTAACCCTAACCCTAACCCTAACCCTAACCCGAACACTAACCCTAAGCCTAACCCTAACCCTAAATCTTAACCCTAACCCGAACCCTAACCCTAACTCGAACACTAACCCTAACCCTAACCCGAACCCTAACCCTAACCCTAACCCTATCCTAACCCTAAACCGAACCCTAACCCTAAACCTAACCCTAACCCTAACCCTAACCCGAAACCTAACCCTAACCCGAACCCGAACCCTAACTCGAATCCTAACCCTAAACCTAACCCTAACCCTAACCCTAACCCGAACCCTAACCCGAAACCTAACCCTAACCCTAACCCGAACCCTAACCCTAACCCTAACCCTAAACCGAAACCTAACCCTAACCCTAACCCTAAACCTAACCCGAAACCTAACCCTAACCCTAACCCGAACCCTAACCCCTAACCCTAACCCGAACCCGAACCCTAAACCGAACCCTAACCCTAAACCGAACCCGAACCCTAATCCTAACCCAAACCCGAACCCGAACCCTAACCATAACCCTAAACCGAACCCTAGCCCTAACCCGAAACATAACCCTAAACCGATCCCTAACCCTAACCCTAACCCTAACCCTAACCCGAACCCTAAACCGAACGCTAACCCGAACCCTAACCCTAACCCGAACCCGAACCCTAACCCTAACCCTAACCCGAACCCTAACCCTAAAACTAACCCTAACCCGAACCCTAACCCTAACCCTAAACCGAACCCGAAACCTAACCCGAACCCGAACCCTAACCCGAACCCTAACTCTAACCCTAACCCGAACCCTAACGCTAACCCGAACCCTAACCCGAACCCTAATCCTAACCCTAACCCGAACCCTAAACCGAACCCTAACCCGAACCCTAACCCGAACCCTAACCCTAACCCGAACCCTAACCCTAACCCTAACCCTAACCCGAACCCTAACCCGAACCCTAACCCTAACCCTAACCCGAAACCTAACCCTAACCCTAACCCTAACCCGAACCCTAACCCTAACCCTAACCGGAACCCTAACCCTAACCCTAACCCGAAACCGAACCCTAAGACCTTACCCGATACCTAACCCAAACCCGAACCCTAAACCGAACCCTAACCCTAACCCGAACACTAAACCTAACCCTAACCCTAACTCTAACCCCTAACCCGAACCCGAACCCGAACCCTAAACCGAACCCGAACCCTAACCTTACCCCGAACCCAAACCGAAACCATAACGCTAAACCTAACCCGAACCCTAACACTAACCATAACCCTAACGCTAACCCGAAACCTAACCCTAAACCTAACCCTAACCCTAACCCCAACCCTAACCCAAAACCTAACCGAACCCTATCCCGAACCCGAACCCTAACCCTAACCCTAACCCGAACACTAGCCCTAACCCTAACCCTAACCCTAAAACTAACCCCTAACCCTAACCCGAACCCGAACTCGAACACTAACCCTAACAATAACCCGAACCCTAACCCTAACCCTAACCCTAACCTGAACCCAAACTCTAAACCTAACCCTAACCCTAACCCCAACCCTAACCCGAAACCTAACCGAACCCTATCCCGAACCCGAACCCTAACCTGAACCCTAACCCGAACCCTAACCCTAACCCTAACCCGAACCCTAACCCGAACCCTAACCCTAACCGTAACCCTAACCCAAACCCTAACCCTAACCCTAAATCGAACCCGAACCATAACCCGAACCCGAACCCTAACCCGAACCCTAACCCTAACCCTAACCCTAACCCGAACCCTAACACTAACCCTAACCCTAACCCGAACCCTAACCCTAACCCGAACCCTAAACCTAACCCTAACCCTAACCCGAACCCTAACCCGAACCCTAACCCTAAACCTAACCCGAACCCAAACTCTAACCCTAACCCTAACCCTAACCCGAAACCTAACCCTACCCCTAACCGGAACCCTAACCCTAACCCTAAACCGAACCCGAACCCTAAGCCTTTACCCGAATCCTAAACCTAACCCGAAACCTAACCCGAACCCTAAGCCTAACGCTAACCCAGAATCCGAACCGTAACCCTAACCCTAACCCTAACCCTAACACGAACACTAACCCTAAGCCTAACCCTAACCCTAAATCTTAACCCTAACCCGAACCCTAACCCTAACTCGAACACTAACCCTAACCCTAACCCGAACCCTAACCCTAACCCTAACCCTAACCTAACCCTAAACCGAACCCTAACCCTAAACCTAACCCTAACCCTAACCCTAACCCGAAACCTAACCCTAACCCGAACCCGAACCCTAATTCGAATCCTAACCCTAAACCTAACCCTAACCCTAACCCTAACCCGAACCCTAACCCTAACCCTAACCCGAACCCTAACCCTAACCCAAACCCTAACCCTAACCCGAACCCGAACCCGAACATTAACCCTAACCCTAACCCTAACCGTAAACCTAACCCTAACCCAAACCCTAACCCAAACCTGAACCCTAACCCGAACCCGAACCCTAACCCTAACCCAAACCCGAACCCTAACCCTAACCCGAACCCTAACCCTAACCCTAACCCGAAACCTAAACCTAACCCTAACCCGAACACTAACCCTAACCCGAACACTAACCCTAATCCTAACCCGAATCCTATCCCTAACCCTAACCCGAACACTAACTCGAACCCTAACCCTAACCCTAACCCGATCCCGAACCCTAACCCTAACCCTAACCCGAAACCTAAACCTAACCCTAAACTTAACCCTACCCCTAACCCTAACCCGAACCCTAACCCTAACCCTAACCCGAACCCTAACCCGAACCCTAACCCTAACCCTAAAAATAACCCTAACCCTAACCCGAACCCTAGCACTAACCCGAACCCTAACCCTAACCCGAACCCTAACACTAACCCTAACCCCTAACCCTAACCCTAACCCTAACACTAAACCTAACCCTAAAACGTAACCCGAACCCGAACCCTAACCCTAACCCTAACCCGAACCCGAACCCTAACCCTAAACCTAACCCTAAACCTAACCCTAACCTAAACCTAACCCGAACCCTAACCCGAACCCTTACCCTAACCCTAACCCTGCCCTAACCCTAATCCGAACACTAACCCTAACCCTAACCCGAACCCGAACCCTAACCCGAACCCGAACCCTAACCCGAACCCTAGCCCGAACCCTAACCCGAACCCTAACCCTAACCCTAACACAAACCCTAACCCGAACCCTAACCCTAACCCTAAACCGAACCCGAACCCTAACCCTAACACTAACCCTAACCCTAACCCCTATCCCAAACCCGAACCCGAACCCTAAACCGAACCCGAACCCTAACCTTACCCCGAACCCGAACCCAAACCATAACCCTAAACCTAACCCGAACCCTAACCCTAACCCTAACCTTAACCCTAACCCTAACCCGAAACCTAACCCTAACCCTAACCCTAAACCGAACACTAACCCTAACCCTAACCCGAACCCTAACCCTAACCCTAACCCGAACCCTAACCCTAAACCTAACCCTATCCCTAAAACTAACCCTAACCCTAAACCTAACCCGAACCCTACACCTAACCCTAACCCTAACCCTAACCATAACCCTAACCCGAACCCTAACCCTAACCCTAACCCGAATCCGAACCCTAAACCGAAACCTAACCCTAACCCTAACCCGAACCCTAACCCTAACCCGAACCCGAACCCTAACCCTAACCCGAAACCTAACCCGAACCCTAACCCGAACCCTAACCCGAACACTAACCCGAACCCTAACCCTAACCCTAACCCGAAACCTAACCCTAACCCTAACCCGAACCCTAACCCTAACCCTACACTAACCCGAACCCTAACCCTAACCCTAACCCGAACAGTAACCCTAACACGAACCCTTACCCGAACCCTAACCCTAACCCTAACCCGAACCCTAACCCGAACCCTAACCCGAACCCTAACCCTAACCCTAACCCGAACCCTAACCCTAAACCTAAACCGAACCCTAACCCTAACCCTAACCCAAACCCTAACCCTAACCCGAACCCTAACCCTAACCCTAACCCTAAACCGAACCCTAACCCTAACCCGAACCCTAACCCTAAACCTAACCCTAACCCGAACCCTAACCCGAACCCTAACCCTAACCTTAACCCGAACCCTAACCCTAAACCTAAACCTAACCCTAACCCGAACCCCAACCCTCACCCTAACCGGAACACTAACCCTAACCCTAACCCGAACCCGAACCCTAAGCCCTTACCCGAATCCTAACCCTAACCCGATCCCTAACACGAACCCTAACAATAACCCTAACCCCGAACCCGAACCCTAACCCTAACTCTAACCCTAACGCTAACCCTAACACGAACCCGAACCCTAACCCTAACCGTAACCCTAACCCGACACCTAACCCGAACCCTAACACGAACCCTAACCCGAACCCTATCCCTAATCCTAACCCGAACCTTAACACGAACCCTAACCCGAACCCTAACCCTAACCCTAACCCGAACCCGAACCCTAACCCGAAACCTAACCCTAACCCTAACCCTAACCCTAATCTGAACCCAAACCCTACCCCTAACCCGAACCCGAACCCTAACCCGAACCCGAACCCTAACCCTAAACCTAACCCTAATCTGAACCCTAACCCTAACCCTAACCCGAACCCGAACCCTAACCCGAACCCTAACCCGAACCCTAACCCGAACCCTAACCCGAAACCTAACCCGAACCCTAACACTAACCCTAACCCGAACCCTAACCCGAACCCTACCCTAACCCTAACCCGAACCCTAACACTAACCCTAACCCAAACCCTAACCCGAACCCTAACCCTAACCCTAACCCGAACCCTAACCCTAACCCTAACCCGAACCCTAACCCTAACCCTACACTAACCCGAACCCTAACCCTAACCCTAACCCGAACAGTAACCCTAACACGAACCCTTACCCGAACCCTAACCCTAACCCTAACCCGAACCCTAACCCGAACCCTAACCCGAACCCTAACCCTAACCCTAACCCGAACCCTAACCCTAAACCTAAACCGAACCCTAACCCTAACCCTAACCCAAACCCTAACCCTAACCCGAACCCTAACCCGAAACCTAACCCTAACCCTAACCCTAACCCTAATCTGAACCCTAACCCTAACCCTAACCCGAACCCGAACCCTAACCCGAACCCGAACCCTAACCCTAAACCTAAACCTAAACCTAACCCTAACCCTAACCCGAACCCGAACCCGAACCCTAACCCGGACCTGAACCCTAACCCGAACCCTAAACCTAACCCTAACCCGAACCCTAACCCTAACCCGAACCCTAACCCGAACCCTAACCCGAACCCTAACCCGAAACCTAACCCGAACCCTAACACTAACCCTAACCCGAACCCTAACCCGAACCCTACCCTAACCCTAACCCGAACCCTAACACTAACCCTAACCCAAACCCTAACCCGAACCCTAACCCTAACCCTAACCCTAACCCGAACCCTAAACCTAAGCCTAACCCTAACTCTAACCCCTAACCCGAACCCGAACCCGAACCCTAAACCGAACCCGAACCCTACCTTACACCGAACGCGAACCCAAACCATAACGCTAAACCTAACCCGAAACCTTACACTAACCATAACCTTAACCCTATCCCGAACCCTAACCCTAACCCTAACCCTAACCAGAACACTAACCCTAACCCTAACCCTAACCCTAACCCTAACCCCTAACCCTAACCCGAACCCTAACCCTAACTCGAACACTAACCCTAACAATAACCCGAACCCTAACCCTAAACCAAACCCTAACCCTCACCCGAACCCTAACCCTAAACCTAACCCTAACCCTAAACCCAACCCTAACCCTAACCTGAACCCTAACCCGAATCCTAAACCTAACCCGAACCCTAACCCGAACCCTAAACCTAACCCTAACCCCGAATCCGAACCCTAACCCTAACCCTAACCCGAACCCTAACCCGAACCCGAACCCTAAACCTAACCCTAAACCTAAACCGACACCGAACCCTAACCCAAACCCGAACCCTGATCGTAACCCTAACCCTAACCCTAACCCGAACCCTAACCCTAACCCTAACCCTAACCCGAACCCTAACCCTAACCCTAACACTAAACCTAACCCGAACCCGAATCCTAACCCGAACCCTATCCCTAACCCTAATCCGAACCCTAACCCTAACACTAACCCTAACCCGAACCCGAACCCGAACCCTAACCCTGACCCGAAACCGAACCCTAACCCTAACCCTAACCCTAACCCTAACCCGAACCCTAACCCTAACCCTAATCCGAACCCTAAACCTAACCCAAACCCTAACCCTAACCCTAACCCGAAACCTAACCCTAACCTTAACCGGAACTTAACCCTAACACGAACCCTAACCCTAAACCGAACCCGAACCCGAACCCTAAACCGAACCCGAACCCTAACCCTAAACCTAACCCTAAACCAAACCCTAACCCAAACCCGAACCCTAACCCGAACCCTAACCCTAACCCGACCCCTAACCCTACCCCGAACCCTAACCCTAACCCTAACCCGAACCCTAAACCTAACCGTGACCCGAACCCTAAACCTAACCCGAACCCTAACGCTAACCCTAACCCGAATCCTAACCCTAACCCTTACCCGAAACCTAACCCGAACCCTAACCCTAACCCTAAGCCTAACCCGAACCCTACCCTAACCTGAACCCTAACCCTAACCCTGACCCTAAAACTAACCCGAACCCTAACCCTAACCCTAACCCGAACCCTAACCCTAACCCTAACCCTAACCCGAACCCTAACCCTAACCCGAACCCTAACCCTAACCCTAACCCTAACCCTAACCCTAACCCTAACCCGAAACCTAACCCTAACGCTAAACCTAACCCTAGCCCTAACCCAAACCCTAATCCTAACCCAAACCCTAACCCGAACACCAACCCTAAGCCTAAACCTAACTCTAAACCCAACCCCTAACCCTAACCCGAACTCTAACCTTAACTCGAACACTAACCCTAACCCTAACCCGAACCCTAACCCTAACCCTAACCCTAAACCTAACCCGAAACCTAACCCTAAACCTAACCCTAACACTAAACCTAACACTAACCCTAACCCGAACCCTAACCCGAACCCTAACTCTAAACCTAACCCTAACCCGAACCCTAAACCTAACCCAAACCCTAACCCTAACCCTAACCCGAACCCGAACCCTAAACCGAAACCTAACCCTAACCCAAACCCAAACCCTAAACCTAACCTGAACCCGAACCCTAACCCTAAACCGAACCCTATCCCGAACCCTAACCCGAACCCTAACCCGAACCCTAACCCTAACCCTAACCCGAACCCACACGCGAACCCTAATCCTAACCCTAACCCGAACCCTAACCCTAACCCGAACCCTAACCCTAACCCGAACCCTAAACCTAACCCTAACCCTAACCCTAACATTAACCCGAACCCTAAACCTAACCCTAACCCGAACAATAACCCCTAACCCTAACCTGAACCCGATCCCTAACCCGAACCCGAACCCTAACCCTAACCCGAACCCGAACCCTAACCCTAAGCCGAACCCGAACCCGAACCCTATCCATAACCCTAACCCGAACCCTAACCCTAACCCGAACCCTAACCCTAACCCGAACCCGAACCCTAAGCCCTTACCCGAATCCTAAACCTAACCCGAACCCTAACCCGAACCCGAACCCTAACCCTAACCCCGAACCCGAACCCTAACCCTAACCCTAACCCTAACCCTAACCCGAACCCGAATCCTAACCCTAACCCTAACCCGACACCTAACCCGAACCCTAACACGAACCCTAACCCTAATCTGAACCCTAAACCTAACCCTAACCCGAACCCGAACCCTAACCCGAACCGGAAACCTAACCCTAAACCTAACCCTAACCCTAACCCTAACCCTAACCCTAACCCTAAAACCTAACCCTAACCCGAACCCTAACCCTCACACTAAACCTAACCCTAACCCGAACCCTAACCCTAAACCTAACCCTAAACCTAAACCTAACCCGAACCCTAACCCGATCCCTAACCCTAACCCTAACCCTAACCCTAACCCTAACCCTAATCCGAACCCTAACCCTAACCCTAACCCGAACCCGAACCCTAACCCGAACCCGAACCCTAACCCGAAACCTAACCCTAACCCTATCCCGAACCCTAACCCTAACCCGACCCTAACCCGAACCCTAACCCGAACCCTAACCCTAACCCTAACTCGAACCCTAACCCGAAACCTTGCCCTAATCCTAACGCGAACCCTAACCCTAACCGTAACCCCTAACCCTAACCCGAACTCTAACCCTAACTCGAACACTAACCCCTAACCCTAACCCGAACCCGAACCCTAACCCGAACACGAACCCTAACCCTAACCCGAACCCGAACCCTAATCCTAACCCGAACCCGAAACCGAACCCTAAACATAACCCTATCCCGAACCCTAACCCTAACCCGAACCCTAACCCTAACACGAACCCGAAACCTAAGCCCTTACCCGAATCCTAAACCTAACCCTAACCCTAACCCGAACCCGAACCCTAACACTAACCCTAACCCGACACCTAACCCGAACCCTAACACGAACCCTAAACCTAACCCTAACCCTAACCCTAACCCGAACCTTAACCCGAACCCTAACCCGAACCCTAACCCTAACCCTAACCCTAACCCGAACCCTATCCCTAAACCTAACCCTAAAACGAACCCTAAC
>JAVLSZ010000044.1:185000-187500 GCA_032313775.1 Urocyon cinereoargenteus
CCTAACCCGAGCCCTAACCCTAACCCTAACCCGAACCCTAAACCTAACCCTAACCCAAACCCTAACCCTAATCCGAAACCTAACCCTAACCCTAACACGAATCCTAACCCTAACCCTAACCCGAACCCTAAACCAAAACCTAACCCTAACCCTAACCCTAACCCGAACCCTAACCCTAACCCTAAACCGAACCATAACCCTAACCCTAACCCTAACCCTAAATCGAACCCTAACCCTAAACCTAACCCGAACCCTAACCCTAACCCTAACCCTAACCCTAACCCGAACCCTAACCCTAACACTAAACCTAACCCTAACCCTAACACGAACCCTAACCCTAACCCGAACCATAACCCGAAACCTAACCCTAACCCTAACCCGAACCCTAACCTAAACCTAACCCGAACCCTAACCCTAACCCTAAAACTAACCCTAACCCTAAAACCTAACCCTAACCCGAACCCTAACCCTAACCCTAACCCTAACCCTCAACCGAACGCTAACCCTAAACCTAACCCTAACCCTAACCCTAACCCGAACCCTAACCCGAACCCTAACCCGAACCCTGCTCTAACCCTAACCCTAACCCTAACCCTAATCCGAACCCTAACCCTAACCCTAAACCGAACCCGAACCCTAACCCGAACCCGAACCCTAACCCTAACACGAACCCTATCCCTAACCCGAACCCTAACCCTAACCCGAACCCTAACCCTAACCCTAACCCTAACCGGAACACTAACCCTAACCCTAACCCGAACCCGAACCCTAAGCCCTTACCCGAATCCTAACCCTAACCCGATCCCTAACACGAACCCTAACAATAACCCTAACCCCGAACCCGAACCCTAACCCTAACTCTAACCCTAACGCTAACCCTAACACGAAACCGAACCCTAACCCTAACCGTAACCCTAACCCGACACCTAACCCGAACCCTAACACGAACCCTAACCCGAACCCTATCCCTAATCCTAACCCGAACCTTAACACGAACCCTAACCCGAACCCTAACCCTAACCCTAACCCGAACCCGAACCCTAACCCGAAACCTAACCCTAACCCTAACCCTAACCCTAATCTGAACCCTAACCCTAACCCTAAACCGAACCCGAACCCTAACCCGAACCCGAACCCTAACCCTAAACCTAACCCTAAACCTAACCCTAACCCGAACCCGAGCCCTAACCCGGACACGAACCCTAACCCGAACCCTAAACCTAACCCTAACCCGAACCCTAACCCTAACCCGAACCCTATACCGAACCCTAACCCGAACCCTAACCCGAAACCTAACCCGAACCCTAACACTAACCCTAACCCGAACCCTAACCCGAACCCTACCCTAACCCTAACCCGAACCCTAACCCTAACCCTAACCCATACCCTAACCCGAACCCTAACCCTAAACCTAACCCTAACCCGAACCCTAAACCTAAGCCTAACCCTAACTCTAACCCCTAACCCGAACCCGAACCCGAACCCTAAACCGAACCCGAACCCTACCTTACACCGAACGCGAACCCAAACCATAACGCTAAACCTAACCCGAAACATTACACTAACCATAACCCTAACCCTATCCCGAACCCTAATCCTAACCCTAACCCTAACCAGAACACTAACCCTAACCCTAACCCTAACCCTAACCTTAACCCCTAACCCTAACCCGAACCCTAACCCTAACTCGAACACTAACCCTAACAATAACCCGAACCCTAACCAAAAACCAAACCCTAACACTAACCCGAACCCTAACCCTAAACCTAACCCTAACCCTAACCCCAAACCTAATCCTAACCCGAACCCTAACCCGAACCCGAACCCTAACCCGAACCCTAACCCGAACCCTAACCCTAACCCCTAACGCTAACCCAAACCCTAACCCTAACTCGAACACTAACCCTAACAATAACCCGAACCCTAACACTAAACCAAACCCTAACCCTCACCCGAACCCTAACCCTAAACCTAACCCTAACCCTAACCCCAACCCTAACCCTAAACCGAATCCTAAACCTAACCCGAACCCTAACCCGAACCCTAACCCTAACCCTAACCCCGAATCCGAACCCTAACCCTAACCCGAACCCTAACCCGAACCCGAACCCTAAACCTAACCCTAAACCTAACCCGACACCGAACCCTAACCAAACACGAACCCTGACCGTAACCCTAACCCTAACCCTAAACCGAACCCTAACCCTAACCCTAACCCTAACCCGAACCCTAACCCGAACCCTAACCCTAAACCTAACCCGAACCCTAACCCTAACCCTAACCCCTAGCCCTAATCCTAACCCGAACCCTAACCCTAACCCTAAACCAAACCCTAAACCGAACCCTAACCCGAACCCTAACCCTAACCCTAACCCGAAACCTAACCCTAACCCAAACCCTAACACTAACCCTAACCCTAACCCTAACACTAACCCGAACCCTAACCCTAACCCGAACCCTAACCCTAACCCTAACCCTAACCCGAACCCTAACCCGAACC
>JAVLSZ010000044.1:190000-202500 GCA_032313775.1 Urocyon cinereoargenteus
CCCGAACCCTAAGCCCTTACCCGAATCCTAACCCTAACCCGAAACCTATCCCGAATCCTAACCCTAACCCCGAACCCGAACCCTGACCCTAACCCTAACCCGAAACCGAACCCTAAACCTAACCCTAACCTGACACCTAACCCGAACCCTAACACGAACCCTAACCCTAACCCTAACCCTAACCCTAACCCGAACTTTAACCCCAACCCTAACCCAAACCCTAACCCTAAACCAAACCCGAACCCTAACCCGAACCCTAACCCTAAACCTAACCCTAACCCGAACCCTAACCCGAACCCTAACCCTAACCCTAACCCTAATACTAACCCTAACCCTAATCCGAACCCTAACCCTAACCCTA
Source organism: Urocyon cinereoargenteus (assembly GCA_032313775.1). Lineage (NCBI taxonomy): Eukaryota > Metazoa > Chordata > Mammalia > Carnivora > Canidae > Urocyon > Urocyon cinereoargenteus. The sequence goes on from JAVLSZ010000044.1 coordinate 190,362, forward strand.
ACCAGAACACGAACCCTAACCCGAACCCGAACCCTAACCCTAAACCTAACCCTAACCCGAACCCGAACCCTAACCCGAACCCGAACCCTAACCCTAACCCTAACCCTAACCCTAATCCGAACCCTAACCCTAACCCTAACCCGAACCCGAACCCTAACCCGAACCAGAACCCTAACCCGAAACCTAACCCTAAACCGAACCCTAACCCGAACCCTAACCCTAACCCTAACCCGAAACCTAACCCTAACCCAAACCCTAACACTAACCCTAACCCTAACCCTAACCCTAACCCGAACCCTAACCCTTACCCGAACCCTAACCCTAACCCTAACCCTAACCCGAAACCTAACCCGAACCCTAACCCTAAACCTAACCCTAACCCTAACCCTAACCCTAACCCTAACCCGAACCCTAACCCTAACCCTAACCGGAACCCTAAACCTAAACCTAACCCGAACCCGAACCTTAAGCCCTTACCCGAATCCTAAACCTAACCCGAACCCTAACCGGAACCCTAACCCTAACCCTAACCCCGAATCCGAACCCTAACTCTAACCCTAACCCTAACCCTAACCCGAACCCGATACCTAACCCTAACCCTAAACCTAACCCTAACCCGACACCGAACCCTAACCCTAACCCGAACCCTAACCATAACCCTAACACTAACCCTAACCTGAACCCTAAACCTAACCCTAACCCGAACCCTAACCCGAACCCTAACCCTAAACCTAACAAGAACCCTAACCCTAACCCCTAACCCTAACCCTAAACCTAATCCTAACCCGAAACCTAACCCTAAACCTAACACTAACCCTAACCCGAACACGGACCCTAAACCGAACCCTACCCCTTACCCTAATCCGAACCCTAACCCTAACCCTAACACTAACCCTAACCCGAACCCGAACCCGAACCCTAACCCTAACCCAAACCCGAACCCTAACCCGAACCCTAACACTAACCCTAACCCGAACCCTAACCTTAAACCAAACCCTAACCCTAACCCTAACCGAAACCTAACCCTAACCCTAACCCTAACCGGAACCTAACCCTAACCCGAACCCTAACCCTAACCCGAACCGGAACCCGAACCCTAACCCGAACCCGAACCCTAACCCTAAACCTAACCCTAAACCAAACCCTAACCCAAACCTGAACCCTAACCCGAACCCGAACCCTAACCCTAACCCGAACCCGAAACCTAACCCTATCCCGAACCCTAACCCTAACCCTAACCCGAACCCTAAACCTAACCCTAACCCGAACCCTAACCCTAATCCGAACCCTAAACCTAACCCTAACCCGAATCCTAACCCTAACCCTAACCCAAACCCTAAACCAAAACCTAACCCTAACCCTAACCCTAACCCGAACCCTAACCCTAACCCTAACCCGAACCCTAACCCTAACCCTAACCCTAACCCTAAATCGAACCGTAACCCTAACCCTAACCCGAACCCTAACCCTAACCCTAACCCTAACCCTAACCCTAAACCGAACCCTAACCCTAACCCTAAACCTAACCCTAACCCTAACACGAACCCTAACCCTAACCCGAAACATAGCACTAACCCTAACCCTAACCCTAACCCGAACCCTAAACCTAACCCTAACCCTAACCCTAACCCTAACCCTAACCCTAACCCTAAAACCTAACCCTAACCCGAACCCTAGCCCTAATCCTAACCCGAACCCTAACCCTAACCCTAACCCTAAAACCTAACCCTAACCCGAACACTAATCCTAACCATAACCCTAAACCTAACACTAACCCCTAACCCTAACCCGAACCCTAACCCTAACTCGAACACTAACCCTAACCCTAACCCGAACCCTAACCCTAAACCTAACCCTAAACCTAAACCGAACCCTAACCCTAAACCTAACCCTAACCCTAAAACTAACCCTAACCCTAACCCTAACCCGAACCCTAACCCGAACCCTAAACGTAACCCTAACACTAACCCGAACCCTAACCCTAACCCGAACCCTAACCCTAACACTAACCCGAACCCTAAACCTAACCCTAACCCGAACCCTAACCCTAAACCTAACCCTAAACCTAACCCGAACCCTAACCCTAAACCTAACCCTAACCCTAAAACTAACCCTAACCCTAACCCTACCCCGAACCCTAACCCGAACCCTAAACCTAACACTAACCCTAACCCGAACCCTAACCCTAACCCGAACCCTAACCCTAACACTAACCCGAACCCTAAACCTAACCCTAACCCGAACCCTAAACCCTAACCCGAACCCGAACCCTAACCCGAACCCGAACCCTAAACCTAACCGGAACCCGAACCCTAACCCTAACCCGAACCCGAACCCGAACCCTACCCATAACCCTAACCCAAACCCTAACCCTAACCCGAACCCTAACCCTAACCCGAACCCGAACCCTAAGCCCTTAACCGAATCCTAACCCTAACCCGAACCCTAACCCGAATCCTAACCCTAACCCCGAACCCGAACCCTAACCCTAACCCTAACCCTAACCCGAACCCGAACCCTAACCCTAACCCTAACCTGACACCTAACCCGAACCCTAACACGAACCCTAACCCTAACCCTAACCCTAACCCGAACCTTAACCCGAACCCTAACCCGAACCCTAACCCTAAACCTAACCCGAACCCTAACCCGAACTCTAACCCTAAACCTAACCCTAACCCGAACCCTAAACCGAACCCTAACCCTAACCCTAACCCTAACCCTAACCCTAATCCGAACCCTAACTCTAACCCTAACCAGAACCCGAACCCTAACCCGAACCCGAACCCTAACCCAAAACCTAACACTAACCCGAACCCGAACCCTAACCCGAACCCGAACACTAACCCTAATCCTAACCCTAACCCTAATCAGAACCCTAACCCCAACCCTAACCCGAACCCGAACCCTAACCTGAACAAGAACCCTAACCCGAAACCTAACCCTAACCCGAACCCGAACCCTAACCCGAACCCGAACCCTAACCCGAAACCTAACCCTAACCCTAACCCGAACCCTAAACCTAATCCGAACTCTAACCCTAACCCTAACCCGAACACGAACCCTAACCCGAACCCGAACCCTAACCCGAATCCTAACCCTAACCCGAATCCGAACCCTAAACTTACCCCGAATCCGAACCCAAACCATAACCCTAACCCTAACCCGAACCCTAACACTAACCCTAACCCTAACCCTAACCCGAACCCTAACCCTAAACATAACCCTAACCTGAACACTAACCCTAACCCTAACCCTAACCCTAACACCTAACCCTAACCCGAACTCTAACCCTAACTCGAACACTAACCCTAACCTTAACCCGAACCCTAACCCTAAACCTAACCCTAACCCTAACCTGAACCCTAACCCTAAACCTAACCCTAACCCTAACCCTAAACCGAAACCTAACCCGAACCCACACCCTAACCCTAACCCTAACCCTAACCCTAATCCGAAACCTAACCCTAACCCTAACCGAACCCTTACACTAACCCGAACCCTAACCCTAACCCGAACCCTAACCCTAACCTGAACCCGAACCCTAAGCCCTTACCCGAATCCTAACCCTAACCCGAACCCTAACCCGAACCCTAACCCTAACCCTAACCCCGAACCCGAACCCTAACCCTAACCCTAACCCTAACCCTAACCCGAACCCGAACCCGAACCCGAACCCTAACCCTAAACCTAACCCTAACCCTAACCCTAACCCTAACCCTAACCCTAAAACCTAACCCTAACCCGAACCCTAACCCTCACCATAACCCTAACCCTAACCCGAAACCTAACCCTAAACCTAACCCTAACCCTAACCCTAACCCGAACCCTAACCCGAACACTAACCCGAACCCTAACCCTAACCCTAACCCTAACCCTAATCTGAACCCTAACCCTAACACTAACCCGAACCCGAACCCTCACCCGAACCCGAACCCTAACCCGAATCCTAACCCTAACCCTAACCATAACCCTAACCCTAACCCGAACCCTAACCCGAACCCTAACCCGAACCCTAACCCTAACCCTAACTCGAACTCTAACCTGAACCCTAGCCCTAATCCTAACGCGAACCCTAACCCTAACCCTAACCCAAACACTAACCCGAACACTAACCCAAACCCTAACCCTAACCCTAACCCCTAACCCTAACCCGAACTCTAACCCTAACTCGAACACTAACCCTAACCCTAACCCGAACCCTAACCCTAACCCTAACCCTAAACCTAACCCGAACACTAACCCTAAACCTAACCCTAACCCTAAACCTAACCCTAAACCTAACCCTAACCCGAACCCTAAACCGAACCCTAACCTTAACCCTAACCCTAATCCGAACCCTAACCCTAACCCGAACCCTAACCCTAACCTAAACCGAACCTGAACCCTAAAACGAAACCTAACCCTAACCCAAACCCGAACCCTAACCCTAACCCGAACCCGAACCCTAAACCTAACCCGAACCCTAACCCGAACCCTAACCCAAACCCTAACCCTAACCCTAACCCGAACCCACACCCGAACCCTAACCCTAACCCTAACCCAAACCCTAACCCTAACCCGAACCCTAACCCTAACACGAACCCTAACCCTAACCCTAACCCTAACCCTAACACTAACCCGAACCCTAACCCTAACCCTAACCCGAACACTAACCCCTCACCCTAACCCGAAACCGAACCCTAACCCGAACCCGAACCCTAACCCTAACCCAAACCCGAACCCTAACCCTAACCCGAACCCAAACCCGAACCCTAACCATAACCCTAACCCGAACCCTAACCCTAACCCGAACCCTCACCCTAACCCGAACCCTAACCCTAAGCCCGTACCCGAATCCTAACCCTAACCCGAACCCTAACCCGAACCCTAACCCTAACCCTAACCCCGAACCCTAACCCTAAACCAAACCCTAACCCTCACCCGAACCCTAACCCTAAACCTAACCCTAACCCTAACCCCAACCCTAACCCTAACCCGAACCCTAACCCGAATCCTAAACCTAACCCGAACCCTAACCCGAACCCTAAACCTAACCCTAACCCCGAATCCGAACCCTAACCCTAACCCTAACCCGAACCCTAACCCGAACCCGAACCCTAAACCTAACCCTAAACCTAACCCGACACCGAACCCTAACCCTAACCCGAACCCTGACCGTAACCCTAACCCTAACCCGAACCCTAACCCGAACCCTAACACTAAACCTAACCCGAACCCTAACCCTAACCCTAACCCCTAACCCTAACCCTAACCCTAACCCTAACCCGAACCCTAACCCTAACCCTAACACTAACCCTAACCCGAACCCGAATCCTAACCCGAACCCTATCCCTAAACCTAATCCGAACCCTAACCCTAACACTAACCCTAACCCGAACCCGAACCCGAACCCTAACCCTGACCCGAACCCGAACCCTAACCCTAACCCTAACCCGAACCCGAACCCTAACCCGAACCCGAACCCTAACCCTAAACCTAACCCTAAACCTAACCCTAACCCGAACCCGAGCCCTAACCCGGACCCGAACCCTAACCCGAACCCTAAACCTAACCCTAACCCGAACCCTAACCCTAACCCGAACCCTATACCGAACCCTAACCCGAACCCTAACCCGAAACCTAACCCGAACCCTAACACTAACCCTAACCCGAACCCTAACCCGAACCCTACCCTAACCCTAACCCGAACCCTAACCCTAACCCTAACCCAAACCCTAACCCGAACCCTAACCCTAAACCTAACCCTAACCCGAACCCTAAACCTAAGCCTAACCCTAACTCTAACCCCTAACCCGAACCCGAACCCGAACCCTAAACCGAACCCGAACCCTACCTTACACCGAACGCGAACCCAAACCATAACGCTAAACCTAACCCGAAACATTACACTAACCATAACCCTAACCCTATCCCGAACCCTAATCCTAACCCTAACCCTAACCAGAACACTAACCCTAACCCTAACCCTAACCCTAACCCCTAACCCTAACCCGAACCCTAACCCTAACTCGAACACTAACCCTAACAATAACCCGAACCCTAACCAAAAACCAAACCCTAACACTAACCCGAACCCTAACCCTAAACCTAACCCTAACCCTAACCCCAAACCTAATCCTAACCCGAACCCTAACCCGAACCCGAACCCTAACCCGAACCCTAACCCGAACCCTAACCCTAACCCCTAACGCTAACCCAAACCCTAACCCTAACTCGAACACTAACCCTAACAATAACCCGAACCCTAACACTAAACCAAACCCTAACCCTCACCCGAACCCTAACCCTAAACCTAACCCTAACCCTAACCCCAACCCTAACCCTAAACCGAATCCTAAACCTAACCCGAACCCTAACCCGAACCCTAACCCTAACCCTAACCCCGAATCCGAACCCTAACCCTAACCCGAACCCTAACCCGAACCCGAACCCTAAACCTAACCCTAAACCTAACCCGACACCGAACCCTAACCAAACACGAACCCTGACCGTAACCCTAACCCTAACCCTAAACCGAACCCTAACCCTAACCCTAACCCTAACCCGAACCCTAACCCGAACCCTAACCCTAAACCTAACCCGAACCCTAACCCTAACCCTAACCCCTAGCCCTAATCCTAACCCGAACCCTAACCCTAACCCTAAACCAAACCCTAAACCGAACCCTAACCCGAACCCTAACCCTAACCCTAACCCGAAACCTAACCCTAACCCAAACCCTAACACTAACCCTAACCCTAACCCTAACACTAACCCGAACCCTAACCCTAACCCGAACCCTAACCCTAACCCTAACCCTAACCCGAACCCTAACCCGAACCCTAACCCTAAACCTAACCCGAACCCTAACCCTAACCCTAACCGTAACCCTAACCCTAACCCGAACCCTAACCCTAACCCTGACCGGAACCCTAACCCTAACACTAACCCGAACCCGAACCCTAAGCCCTTACCCGAATCCTAAACCTAACCCGAACCCTAACCGGAAGCCTAACCCTAACCCTAACCCCGAATCCGAACCCTAACCCTAACCCTAACCCTAACCCGAACCCGATACCTAACCATAACCCTAACCCTAACCCTAACCCAACACCGAACCCTAACCCTAACCCGAACCCTAACCGTAACCCTAACACTAACCCTATCCTGAACCCTAACCCTAACTCGAACACTAACCCTAACAATAACCCGAACCCTAACCCTAAACCAAACCCTAACACTAACCCGAACCCTAACCCTAAACCTTACCCTAACCCTAACCCCAAACTTAACCCTAACCCGAACCCTAACCCGGACCCGAACCCTAACCCGAAACCTAACCCGAACCCTAACCCTAACCCTAACCCCTAACCCTAACCCAAACCCTAACCCTAACTCGAACACTAACCCTAACAATAACCCGAACCCTAACCCTAAACCAAACCCTAACCCTCACCCGAACCCTAACCCTAAACCTAACCCTAACCCTAACCCCAACCCTAACCCTAACCCGAATCCTAAACCTAACCTGAACCCTAACCCGAACCCTAACCCTAACCCTAACCCCGAATCCGAACCCTAACCCTAACCCGAACCCTAACCCGAACCCGAAACCTAAACCTAACCCTAAACCTAACCCGACACCGAACCCTAACCCTAACCCGAACCCTGACCGTAACCCTAACCCTAACCCTAAACCGAACCCTAACCCTAACCCTAACCCTAACCCGAACCCTAAACCGAACCCTAACCCTAAACCTAACCCGAACACTAACCCTAACCGTAACCCCTAACCCTAACCCTAACCCTAACCCGAACCCTAACCCTAACCCTAACACTAACCCTAACACGAACCCGAATCCTAACCCGAACCCTATCCCTAACCCTAATCCGAAGCCTAACCCTAACACTAACCCTAACCCGAACCCGAACCTGAACCCTAACCCGAACCCGAACCCGAACCCTAACCCTAACCCTAATCCTAACCCTAACCCGAACCCTAACCCGAACCCTAACCCTAACCCTAACCCGAACCCTAAACCTAACCCAAACCCTAACCCGAACCCTAACCCGAAACCTAACCCTAACCCTAACCCGAACCCTAACCCTAAACCTAACCCTAACCCTAACCCTAAACCGAACCCTAACCCGAACCCTAACCCTAACCCTAACCCTAACCCTAACCCTAATCCGAAACCTAACCCTAACCCTAACCGAACCCTTACACTAACCCGAACCCTAACCCTAACCCGAACCCTAACCCTAACCCGAACCCGAACCCTAAGCCCTTACCCGAATCCTAACCCTAACCCGAAGCCTAACCCGAACCCTAACCCGAACCCTAACCCCGAACCCGAACCCTAACCCTAACCCTAACCCTAACCCTAACCCGAACCCGAACCCGAACCCGAACCCTAACCCTAAACCTAACCCTAACCCTAACCCTAACCCTAACCCTAACCCTAACCCTAAAACCTAACCCTAACCCGAACCCTAACCCTCACCATAACCCTAACCCTAACCCGAAACCTAACCCTAAACCTAACCCTAACCCTAACCCTAACCCGAACCCTAACCCGAACACTAACCCGAACCCTAACCCTAACCCTAACCCTAACCCTAATCTGAACCCTAACCCTAACACTAACCCGAACCCGAACCCTAACCCGAATCCTAACCCTAACCCTAACCATAACCCTAACCCTAACCCGAACCCTAACCCGAACCCTAACCCGAACCCTAACCCTAACCCTAACTCGAACTCTAACCTGAACCCTAGCCCTAATCCTAACGCGAACCCTAACCCTAACCCTAACCCAAACACTAACCCGAACACTAACCCAAACCCTAACCCTAACCCTAACCCCTAACCCTAACCCGAACTCTAACCCTAACTCGAACACTAACCCTAACCCTAACCCGAACCCTAACCCTAACCCTAACCCTAAACCTAACCCGAACACTAACCCTAAACCTAACCCTAACCCTAAACCTAACCCTAAACCTAACCCTAACCCGAACCCTAACCCGAACCCTAACCCTAACCCTAACCCTAACCCGAACCCTAACCCTAACCCGAACCCTAACCCTAACCTAACCCGAACCTGAACCCTAAAACGAAACCTAACCCTAACCCAAACCCGAACCCTAACCCTAACCCGAACCCGAACCCTAAACCTAACCCGAACCCTAACCCGAACCCTAACCCAAACCCTAACCCTAACCCTAACCCGAACCCACACCCGAACCCTAACTCTAACCCTAACCCAAACCCTAACCCTAACCCGAACCCTAACCCTAACACGAACCCTAACCCTAACCCTAACCCTAACCCTAACACTAACCCGAACCCTAACCCTAACCCTAACCCGAACACTAACCCCTAACCCTAACCCGAAACCGAACCCTAACCCGAACCCGAACCCTAACCCTAACCCAAACCCGAACCCTAACCCTAACCCGAACCCAAACCCGAACCCTAACCATAACCCTAACCCGAACCCTAACCCTAACCCGAACCCTCACCCTAACCCGAACCCTAACCCTAAGTCCGTACCCGAATCCTAACCCTAACCCGAACCCTAACCCGAACCCTAACCCTAACCCTAACCCCGAACCCTAACCCTAAACCAAACCCTAACCCTCACCCGAACCCTAACCCTAAACCTAACCCTAACCCTAACCCCAACCCTAACCCTAACCCGAACCCTAACCCGAATCCTAAACCTAACCCGAACCCTAACCCGAACCCTAAACCTAACCCTAACCCCGAATCCGAACCCTAACCCTAACCCTAACCCGAACCCTAACCCGAACCCGAACCCTAAACCTAACCCTAAACCTAACCCGACACCGAACCCTAACCCTAACCCGAACCCTGACCGTAACCCTAACCCTAACCCGAACCCTAACCCGAACCCTAACACTAAACCTAACCCGAAACCTAACCCTAACCCTAACCCCTAACCCTAACCCTAACCCTAACCCTAACCCGAACCCTAACCCTAACCCTAACACTAACCCTAACCCGAACCCGAATCCTAACCCGAACCCTATCTCTAAACCTAATCCGAACCCTAACCCTAACACTAACCCTAACCCGAACCCGAACCCGAACCCTAACCCTGACCCGAACCCGAACCCTAACCCTAACCCTAACCCTAACCCTAACCCGAACCCTAACCCGAACTCTAACCCTAACCCTAACCCGAACCCTAAACCTAACCCAAACCCTAACCCTAACCCTAACCCGAAACCTAACCCTAACCTTAACCGGAACTTAACCCTAACACGAACCCTAACCCTAAACCGAACCCGAACCCGAACCCTAAACCGAACCCGAACCCTAACCCTAAACCTAACCCTAAACCAAACCCTAACCCAAACCCGAACCCTAACCCGAACCCTAACCCTAACCCGACCCCTAACCCTACCCCGAACCCTAACCCTAACCCTAACCCGAACCCTAAACCTAACCCTAACCCGAACCCTAAACCTAACCCAAACCCTAACGCTAACCCTAACCCGAATCCTAACCCTAACCCTTACCCGAAACCTAACCCGAACCCTAACCCTAACCCTAAGCCTAACCCGAACCCTACCCTAACCTGAACCCTAACCCTAACCCTGACCCTAAAACTAACCCGAACCCTAACCCTAACCCTAACCCGAACCCTAACCCTAACCCTAACCCTAACCCGAACCCTAACCCTAACCCGAACCCTAACCCTAACCCTAACCCTAACCCTAACCCTAACCCTAACCCGAAACCTAACCCTAGCCCTAACCCAAACCCTAAACCTAACCCAAACCCTAACCCGAACACCAACCCTAAGCCTAACCCTAACTCTAAACCCAACCCCTAACCCTAACCCGAACTCTAACCCTAACTCGAACACTAACCCTAACCCTAACCCGAACCCTAACCCTAACCCTAAACCTAAACCTAACCCGAACCCTAACCCTAAACCTAACCCTAACCCTAAACCTATCACTAACCCTAACCCGAACCCTAACCCGAACCCTAACTCTAAACCTAACCCTAACCCGAACCCTAAACCTAACCCGAACCCTAACCCTAACCCTAACCCGAACCCGAACCCTAAACCGAAACCTAACCCTAACCCAAACCCGAACCCTAAACCTAACCTGAACCCGAACCCTCACCCTAAACCGAACCCTATCCCGAACCCTAACCCGAACCCTAACCCGAACCCTAACCCTAACCCTAACCCGAACCCACACGCGAACCCTAATCCTAACCCTAACCCGAACCCTAACCCTAACCCGAACCCTAACCCTAACCCGAACCCTAAACCTAACCCTAACCCTAACCCTAACACTAACCCGAACCCTAAACCTAACCCTAACCCGAACAATAACCCCTAACCCTAACCTGAACCCGATCCCTAACCCGAACCCGTACCCTAACCCTAACCCGAACCCGAACCCTAACCCTAAGCCGAACCCGAACCCGAACCCTATCCATAACCCTAACCCGAAACCTAACCCTAACCCGAACCCTAACCCTAACCCGAACCCGAACCCTAAGCCCTTACCCGAATCCTAAACCTAACCCGAACCCTAACCCGAACCCGAACCCTAACCCTAACCCCGAACCCGAACCCTAACCCTAACCCTAACCCTAACCCTAACCCGAACCCTAACCCTAACCCGAACCCGAACCCTAAGCCCTTACCCGAATCCTAAACCTAACCCGAACCCTAACCCGAACCCGAACCCTAACCCTAACCCCGAACCCGAACCCTAACCCTAACCCTAACCCTAACCCTAACCCGAACCCGAACCCTAACACGAACCCTAACCCTAATCTGAACCCTAAACCTAACCCTAACCCGAACCCGAACCCTAACCCGAACCGGAACCCTAACCCTAAACCTTACCCTAACCCTAACCCTAACCCTAACCCTAACCCTAAAACCTAACCCTAACCCGAACCCTAACCCTCACACTAAACCTAACCCTAACCCGAACCCTAACCCTAAACCTAACCCTAAACCTAAACCTAACCCGAACCCTAACCCGATCCCTAACCCTAACCCTAACCCTAACCCTAACCCTAATCCGAACCCTAACCCTAACCCTAACCCGAACCCGAACCCTAACCCGAACCCGAACCCTAACCCGAAACCTAACC
>JAVLSZ010000044.1:210000-212500 GCA_032313775.1 Urocyon cinereoargenteus
AACCCTAACCCTAAAACCTAACCCTAACCAGAACCCTAGCCCTAATCCTAACCCGAACCCTAACCCTAACCCTAACCCTAAAACCTAACCCTAACCCGAACACTAATCCTAACCATAACCCTAAACCTAACACTAACCCCTAACCCTAACCCGAACCCTAACCCTAACTCGAACACTAACCCTAACCCTAACCCTAACCCTAACCCGAACCCTAACCCTAACACTAAACCTAACCCTAACCCTAACACGAACCCTAACCCTAACCCGAACCATAACCCTAAACCTAACCCTAACCCTAACCCGAACCCTAACCTAAACCTAACCCTAACCCTAACCCTAACCCTAAAACTAACCCTAACCCTAAAACCTAACCCTAACCCTAAACCTAACACTAACCCCTAACCCTAACCCGAACCCTAACCCTAACTCGAACACTAACCCTAACCCTAACCCGAACCCTAACCCTAAACCTAACCCTAAACCTAACACGCACCCTAACCCTAAACCTAACCCTAACCCTAAAACTAACCCTAACCCTAACCCTAACCCGAACCCTAACCCGAACCATAAACGTAACCCTAACCCTAACCCGAACCCTAACCCTAACCCGAACCCTAACCCTAACACTAACCCGAACCCTAAACCTAACCCTAACCCGAACCCTAAACCCTAACCCGAACCCGAACCCGAACCCTAACCCGAACCCGAACCCTAACCCTAACCGGAACCCGAACCCTAACCCTAACCCGAACCCGAACCCGAACCCTAACCATAACCCTAACCCAAACCCTAACCCTAACCCGAACCCTAACCCTAACCCGAACCCGAACCCTAAGCCCTTAACCGAATCCTAACCCTAACCCGAAACCTAACCCGAATCCTAACCCTAACCCCGAACCCTAACCCTAACCCTAACCCTAACCCGAACCCGAACCCTAACCCTAACCCTAACCTGACACCTAACCCGAACCCTAACACGAACCCTAACCCTAACCCTAACCCTAACCCGAACCTTAACCCGAACCCTAACCCGAACCCTAACCCTAAACCTAACCCGAACCATAACCCGAACTCTAACCCTAAACCTAACCCTAACCCGAACCCTAAACCGAACCCTAACCCTAACCCTAACCCTAACCCTAACCCTAATCCGAACCCTAATTCTAACCCTAACCAGAACACGAACCCTAACCCGAACCCGAACCCTAACCCAAAACCTAACCCTAACCCGAACCCGAACCCTAACCCGAACCCGAACACTAACCCTAACCCTAACCCTAACCCTAATCAGAACCCTAACCCCAACCCTAACCCGAACCCGAACCCTAACCTGAACAAGAACCCTAACCCGAAACCTAACCCTAACCCGAACCCGAACCCTAACCCGAACCCGAACCCTAACCCGAAACCTAACCCTAACCCTAACCCGAACCATAAACCTAATCCGAACTCTAACCCTAACCCTAACCCGAACACGAACCCTAACCCGAACCCGAACCCTAACCCGAATCCTCACCCTAACCCTCATCCGAACCCTAACCTTACCCCGAATCCGAACCCAAACCATAACCCTAACCCTAACCCGAACCCTAACCCTAACCCTAACCCTAACCCTAACCCGAACCCTAACCCTAACCATAACCCTAACCTGAACACTAACCCTAACCCTAACCCTAACCCTAACACCTAACCCTAACCCGAACCCTAACCCTAACTCGAACACTAACCCTAACCCTATCCCGAACCCTAACCCTAAACCTAACCCTAACCCTAACCCGAACCCTAACCCTAAACCTAACCCTAACCCTAACCCTAAACCGAACCCTAACCCGAACCCTAACCCTAACCCTAACCCTAACCCTAACCCTAACCCTAATCCGAAACCTAACCCTAACCCTAACCGAACCCTTACACTAACCCGAACCCTAACCCTAACCCGAACCCTAACCCTAACCCGAACCCGAACCCTAAGCCCTTACCCGAATCCTAACCCTAACCCGAACCCTAACCCGAACCCTAACCCTAACCCTAACCCCGAACCCGAACCCTAACCCTAACCCTAACCCTAACCCTAACCCGAACACGAACCCGAACCCGAACCCGAACCCGAATCCTAAACCTAACCCGAACCCTAACCCGAACCCTAACCCAAACCCTAACCCTAACCCTAACCCGAACCCACACCCGAACCCTAAACCTAACCCTAACCCAAACCCTAACCCTAACCCGAAACCTAACCCTAACCCGAACCCTAACCCTAACCCTAACCCTAACCCTAACACTAACCCGAACCCTAACCCTAATCCTAACCCGAACACTAACCCCTAACCCTAACCCGAACCCGAACCCTAACCCTAACCCAAACCCGAACCCTAACCCTAACCCGAACCCAAACCCGAACCCTAACCATAACCCTAACCAGAACCCTAAACCTAACCCGAACCCTCACCCTAACCCGAACCCTAACCCTAAGCCCGTACCCGAATCCTAACCCTAACCC
>JAVLSZ010000044.1:230000-240000 GCA_032313775.1 Urocyon cinereoargenteus
CTAACCCTAAACCTAACCCTAACACTAACACGATCCCTAACCCTAACCTGAACCCTAACCCTAACCCTAACCCTAACCCTAACACGAACCCTAACCCTAAACCTAACCCTAACCCTAACCCTAACCCTAACCCTAAAACCTAACCCTAACCCAAATCCTAACGATAAACCTAACCCTAACCCGAACACTAACCCTAAACCTAACCCTAACCCTACACCGAACCCTAACACGAACCCTAACCCGAACCCTAACTCTAACCCTAACCCTAACCCTAACCCTAATCCGAACCCTAACCCTAACCCTAACCCGAAGCCAAACCTTAACCCTAACCCTAACCCTAACCCGAACCCTAACCCTAACCCTAACCCGAACCCTAACCCGAACCCGAACCCTAACCCTAACACTAACCATAACCCTAACCCGAACCCTAACCCTAACTCTAACCCAAACACTAACCCTAACGCTAAACCGAACCCGAACCCTAACCCGAACCCTAACCCTATCCCTAATCCGAACCCTAACCCTAACCCTAACCCTAACCCTAACCCGAACCCTAACCCTAAACCTAACCCTAACCCTACACCGAACCCTAACCCGAACCCTAAACCGAACCCTAACTCTAACACTAACAATAACCCTAACCCTAATCCGAACCCTAACCCTAACCCTAACCCTAACCCGAACCCGAACCCTAACCCGAACCCGAACCCTATCCCGAATCCTAACCCTAACCCTAACCCGAACACTAACCCTAACCCGAATCCTAACCCTAACCATAACCCGAACCCTAAGGCTAACCCGAACCCTAACCCGAACCCTAACCCTAAACCTAAACCTAACCCGAACCCGAACCCTAACCCTAACCCGTACCCTAACTCTAACCCTAACCCTAACCCTAAACCGAACCCTAACCCTAACCCTAACCCGAACCCTAACCCTAACCCAAACCCTAACCCTAACCCTAACCAGAACCCTAACCCTAACCCAAACCCTAACCCTAACCCTAAACCGAAACCTAACCCTAACCCTAACCCTAAACCTAACCCGAACCCGAACCCGAACCCTAACCCTAACACGTACCCTAACTCTAACCCTAAACCTAATCCTAACACTAACCCTAACCCTAACCCTAAACCTAACCCTAACCCGAACCCGAACCCTAACCCTAACCCGTACCCTAACTCTAACCCTACCCCGAACCCTAACCCGAACCCTAACCCTAACCCTAACCCGAACCCTAACCCTAACCCAAACCCTAACCTTAACGCTAACCCGAACCCTAACCCGAACCCTAACCCTAAACCTAACCCTAACCCGAACCCGAAACCGAACCCTAACCCTAACCCGTACCCTAACTCTAACCCTAAACCTAACCCTAACCCTAACCCTAACCCTAACCCTAAAACCTAACCCTAACCCAAATCCTAACGATAACCCTAACCCTAACCCGAACCCTAACCCTAAACCTAACCCTAACCCTACACCGAACCCTAACCCGAACCATAACCCGAACCCTAACTCTAACCCTAACCCTAACCTTAACCCAAACCCTAACCCGAACCCTAACCCTAACCCTAACCCTAACCCGAACCCTAACCCTAACCCTAACCCTAACACCTAACCCGAACACGAACCCGAACCCTAACCCGAACCCGAACCCTAACCTTACCCCGAACACGAACCCAAACCATAACCCTAACCCTAACCCGAAACCTAACCCTAACCCTAACCCTAACCCGAACACTAACCCTAACCCTAACCCTAACCCTAACCCTAAACCCTAACCCTAACCCGAACCCTAACCCTAACTCGAACACTAACCTTAACCCTAACCCGAACCCTAACCCTAACCCTAAACCTAAACCTAACCCGAACCCTAACCCTAAACCTAATCCTAACACTAACCCTAACCCTAACCCGAACCCGAGCCATAACCCGAACCCTAACCCTAACCCTAACCCTAACCCGAAACCTAACCCTTACCCGAACCCTAACCCTAACCCTAACCCGAACCCGAAACCTAAACCGAAACCTAACCCTAACCCTAACACAAACCCTAACCCTAACCCGAACCCGAACCCTAACCCTAACCCGAACCCTAACCCGAACCCTAACCCGAACCCTAACCCTAACCCGAACTCTAACCCTAACCCTAAACCGAACCCGAACCCTAAACCGAACCCGAACCCTAACCCTAACCCAAACCCTAACCCTAACCCTAACAAGAACCCTAACCCTAAAACGAACCCTAACCCTAACCCGAACCCTAACCCTAACCCAATCCCTAACCCGAACCCTAACCCTAACCCTAACCCGAACCCAAACCCGAACCCTAACCCGAACCCTAACCCTAACCCTAACCCGAACCCTAACCCTAACCCTAACCCGAACCCTAACCCTAACCCGAACCCTAACCCTAACCCTAACCCGAACCCTAACGCTATCCCTAACCGGAACCTAACCCTAACCCGAACCCTAACCCGAACCCGAACCCGAACCCTAACCCTAACCCGAACCCTAACCCGAACCCTAAACCTAACCCTAACCCTAACCCGAACCCTAACCCTAACCCTAACATGAACCCTAACCCTAACCCTAACCCGAATCCTAACCCTAACACTAACCCGAACCCTAAACCTAACCCTGACCCGAACCCTAACCCTAACCCGAACACTAACCCTAACCCTAATCCTAACCCTAACCCTAACCCGAACCCTTACCCTAACCCGAACCATAACCCTAACCCTAACCCTAACCCTAACCTGAACCCAAACCCTAAACCTAACCCTAACCCTAACCCTAACCCTAACCCTAACCCTAAAACCTAACCCTAACCCGAACCCTAAACCTAAACCTAACCCTAACCCGAACCCTAACCCTAAACCTAACCCTAACCCTACACCGAACCCTAACCCGAACCCTAACCCGAACCCTAACTCTAACCCTAACACTAACCCTAATCCGAAGCCTAACCCTAACCCTAACCCGAACCCGAACCATAACCCGAACCAGAACCCTAACCCGAATCCTAAACCTAACCCGAACCCTAACCCTAACCCGAATCCTAACCCTAACCCTAACCCGAACCCTAACCCTAACCCGAACCCGAACCCGAACCCTAACCCTAAACCTAACCCTAACCCTACACCGAACCCTAACCCGAACCCTAACCCGAAGCCTAACTCTAACCCTAACCCTCACCCGAACCCTACCCCTAACCCTAACCCGAACCCTAAACCTAACCCTAACCCGAAACCTAACCCTAACCCGAACCCTAACCCTAACCCTAACCCGAACCCTAACCCGAACCCTAACCCGAATCCTAACCCGAACCCTAACACTAACCCTAACCCTAAACCGAACCCAAACCCTAACCCGAACCCTAACCCTAACCCTAACACTAACCCTAACCCGAAACCTAAACCTAACCCTAACCCGAACCCTAACCCTAACCCGAACCCTAACCCGAACCCTAACCCTAAACCTAAACCCGAACCCGAAACCTAACCCTAACCCTAACGCTAACCCTAACCCGTACCCGAACCCTAACCCTAACCCTAACCCTAACACTAACCCGAACCCTAACCCTAACCCGAACCCTAACACTAACCGTAACCGTAACCCTAAAACTAACCCCTAACCCTAACTCTAACCCTATCCCTAAACCTAACCCTAAAACCTAACCCTAACCCAAACCCTAACCCTAACCCTAACCCTAACCCTAACCCGAACCCTAACCCTAAACCTAATCCTAACCCTAACCCTAACCCGAACCCTAACCCGAACCCTAACCCGAACCCTAACCCTAACCCTAACCCTAACCCTAACCCTAATCCGAACCCTAACCCTAACCCTAACAGAACACGAAACCTAACCCGAACCCGAACCCTAACCCGAAACCTAACCCTAACCCTAACCCGAACCCGAACCCTTACCCTAACCCGAACCCTAACCCGAACCCTAACCGGAACCCTAACCCGAACCCTAACCCTAACCCTAACTCGAACCCTAACCCGAAATCTAGCCCTAATCCTAACCCGAACCCTAACCCTAACCCTAACCCTAACCCTATCCGGAACCCTAACCATAACCCTAACCCTAACACCTAACCCGAACAAGAACCCGAACCCTAACCCGAACCCGAACCCTAACCTTACCCCGAACACGAACCCAAACCATAACCCGAACCCGAAACCTAACCCTAACCCTAACGCTAACCCTAACCAGTACCCGAACCCTAACCCTAACCCTATCCCTAACCCTAACCCTAAAACCTAACCCTAACCCAAACCCTAACCCTAACCCTAACACTAACCCTAACCCTAACCCTAACCCCTAACCCTAACTCGAACCCTAACCCGAACCCTAACCCGAACACTAACCCTAACCCGAACACTAACCCTAACCCTAACACTAACCCTAACCCCTAACCCTAACCCGAACCCTAACCCTAACTCGAACACTAACTCTAACCCTAACCCGAACCCTAACCCTAACCCTAACCCTAAACCTAACCCGAAACCTAACCCTAAACCTAACCCTAACCCTAACCCTAACCCTAACCCTAACCCTAACCCGAACCCGAGCCCTAACCCGAACCCTAACCCTAACCCTAACCCTAACCCGAAACCTAACCCTTACCCGAACCCTAACCCTAACCCTAACCCGAACCTGAAACCTAAACCGAAACCTAACCCTAACCCTGACCCGAACCCTAACCCTAACCCGAACCCGAAACCTAACCCTAACCCAAACCCTAACCCGAAACCTAACCCGAACCCTAACCCTAACCCTAACCCTAACCCGAACCCTAACCCTAACACTAAACCGAACCCGAACCCTAAACCGAACCCGAACCCTAACCCGAACCCTAACCTTAACCCTAACCCGAACCCTAACCCTAACCCAAACTCTATCCCGAACCCTAAACCTAACCCTAACCCGAACCGAAACCCGAACCCTAACCCGAACCCTAACCCTAACCCTAACCCGAAATCTAACCCTAAAACTAACCCGAACCCTAACCCTAACCCAAACCCTAACCCTAACCCTAACCCTAACCCTAACCCTAACCCAAACCCTAACCCTAACCCGAACCCTAACCCTAAACCTAAACCTAACACGAACCCTAACCCATACCCTAACCCTAAACCTAACCCGAACCCTAACCCTAACCCTAACCCTAACCCTAACCCTAACCCGAACCCTAACCCTAACCCTAACCGGAACCCTAACCATAACACTAACCCGAACCAGAACCCTAAGCCCTTACCCGAATCCTAAACATAACCCGAACCCTAATCGAACCCTAACCCTAACACTAACACCGAATCCGAACCCTAACCCTAAGCCTAACCCTAACCCGAACCCGAACCCTAACCCTAACCCTAACCCTAACCCGACACCGAACCCTAACCCTAACCCGGACCCGAACCCTAACCCTAACCCGAACCCTAACCCTAACCCGAACCCTAACCCTAACCCGAACCTTAACCCTAACCCTAACCGGAACCTAACCCTAACCCGAACCCTAACCCTAACCCGAACCCGAACCCGAACACTAACCCGAACCCGAACCCTAACCCTAAACCTAAACCTCACCCAAACCCTAACCCAAACCTGAACCCTAACCCGAACACGAGCCCTAACCCTAACCCGAAACCGAACCCTAACCCTAACCCGAACCCTAACCCTAACCCGAACCCTAAACCTACCCCAACCCGAACCCTAACCCTAATCCGAACCCTAACCCTAACCCTAACCCGAATCCTAACCCTAAACCTAACCCGAACCCTAACCCGAACCCTAAACCTAACCCTAACCCTAACCCCACCCTAACACTAAACCTAACCCGAACCCTAAACCTAACCCTAACCCTAACCCCACCCTAACACTAAACCTAACCCGAACCCTAACCCTAACCCTAACCCTAACCCTAACTCGAACACTAACCCTAACCCTAACCCGAACCCTAACCCTAACCCTAACCCTAACCCTAACCCGAACCCTAACCCTAACCCTAAACCTAACCCTAACACTAACGCGAACCCTAACCCTAACCCGAACCCTAACCCTAACCCTAACCCTAACCCTAACCCGAAACCTAACCCTAAACCTAACCCTAACCCGAACCCTAACCCTAACCCTAAAACCTAACCCTAACCCAAATCCTAACCCTAACCCTAACCCGAACCCTAACTCTAACCCTAACCCTAACCCTAACCCTAATCCGAACCCTAACCCTAACCCTAACCCATACCCGAACCCTAACCCGAACCCGAACCCTAACCCGAATCCTAACCCTAACCCTAACCCGAACCCTAACCCTAACCCGAATCCTAACCCTAACCCTAAAACGAACCCTAACCCTAACCCGAAACCTAACCCGAACCCTAACCCTAAACCTAACCCTAACCCGTACCCGAACCCTAACCCTAACCCGTACCCTAACTCTAACCCTAACCCGAACCCTAACCCGAACCCTAACCCTAACCCTAACCAGAACCTAACCCTAACCCGAACCCTAACCCGAACCCGAACCCGAACCATAACCCGAACCCGAACCCTAACCCTAAACCTAACGCTAACCCAAACCCTAACCCAAACTTGAACCCTAACCCGAACCCGAACCCTAACCCTAACCCGAACCCGAACCCTAACCTTAACCCGAACCCTAAACCTAACCCTAACCCGAACCCTAACCCTAAACCGAACCCTAACCCTAACCCGAATCCTAACCCTAACCCTAACCCGATCCCTAACCCGAACCATAAACCTAACCCTAACCCTAACCCGAACCTAACCCGAACCCTAATCCGAACCCTAACCCGAACCCTAACCCTAACCCTAACTCGAACCCTAACCCGAAACCTAGCCCTAATCCTAACCCGAACCCAAACCCTAAACCAAACCCTAACCCTAACCCTAACCCTAACCCTAAAACCTAACCCTAACCCGAACCCTAAACCTAACCCTAACCCTAACCCGAACCCTAACCCTAAACCTAACCCTAACCCTACACCAAACCCTAACCCGAACCTTAACCCGAACCCTAACTCTAACCCTAACCCTAACCCTAACCCTAATCCGAACCCTAACCCTAACCCTAACCCGAACCCGAACCCTAACCCGAACCAGAACCCTAACCCGAATCCTAACCCTAACCCTAACCCGAACCCTAACCCTAACCCGAATCCTATCCCTAACCCTAACCCGAACCCTAACCCTAACCCGAACCCTAACCCGAACCCTAACCCTAAACCTAACCCTAACCCTACACCGAACCCTAACCCGAACCCTAACCCGAACCCTAACTCTAACCCTAAACCTCACCCGAACCCTACCCCTAACCCTAACCCGAACACTAAACCTAACCCTAACCCGAACCCTAACCCTAACCCGAACCCTAAACCTAACCCTAACCCGAACCCTAACCCGAACCCTAACCCGAACCCTAACCCTAAACCTAACCCGAACCCTAACCTAACCCAAACCCTAACCCTAACCCTAACCCTAACCCTAACCCTAACCCGAACCCTAACCCTAACCCTAAACCTAACCCGAACCCTAACCCGTACCCTAACTCTAAACCTAACCCAAACCCTAACCCTAACCCTAAACCTAACCCGAAACCTAACCCTAACACTAACCGGAACCCTAACCATAACCCTAACCCGAACCAGAACCCTTAGCCCTTACCCGAATCCTAAACCTAACCCGAACCCTAACCCGAACCCTAACCCTAACCCTAACCCCGAATCCGAACCCTAACCCTAACCCTAACCCTAACCCGAACCCGAACCCTAAACCTAACCCTAACCCGACACCGAACCCTAACCCTAACCCGGACACTAACCGTAACCCTAACACTAACCCTCACCCGAACCCTAAACCTAACCCTAACCTGAACCCTAAACCTAACCCTAACCCTAAACCTAACCAGAAACCTAAACCTAACCCTAACCCCTAACCCTAACCCTAACCCTAACCCTAACCCGAACCCTAACCCTAACTCTAACACTAACCCTAACCCGAACCCGAACCCTAAACCGAACCCTACCCCTAACCCTAATCCGAACCCTAACCCTAACGCTAACACTAACCCTAACCCGAACCCGAACCCGAACCCGAATCCTAACCCGAACCCGAACCCTAACCCTAACCCGTACCCTAACCCTAACCCTAACCCTAAACCTAACCCGAACCCTAAACCTAACCATAACCCGAACCCTAACCCTAACCCGAACCCTAAACCTAAACCTAACCCGAACCCTAACCCTAACCCTAACCGGAACCTAACCCTAACCCGAACCCTAACCCTAACCCGAACCCGAACCCGAACCCGAACCCTAACCCGAACCCGAACCCTAACCCTAAACCTCACCCTAACGCAAACCCTAACCCAAACCTGAACCCTAACCCGAACCCGAACCCTAACCCTAACCCGAACCCTAACCCTAACCTGAACCCTAACCCTAACCCTAACCCGAACCCTAAACCTAACCCTAAACCGAACCCTAAACCTAACCCGAACCCTAACCCTAACCCTAACCCGAATCCTAACCCTAAACCTAACCCGAACCCTAACCCAAACCCTAAACCTAACCCTAACCCTAACCCAACCCTAACACTAACCCTAACCTGAACCCTAACCCTAACCCTAACCCTAACCCTAACTCGAACCCTAACCCTAACCCGAACCCTAACCCTAACCCTAACCCGAACCCTAACCCTAACCCTAAACCTAAACCTAACACTAACGCGATCCCTAACCCTAACCTGAACCCTAACCCTAACCCTAACCCTAACCCTAACCCGAAACCTAACCCTAAACCTAACCCTAACCCTAACCCTAACCCTAACCCTAAAACCTAACCCTAACCCAAATCCTAACGATAACCCTAACCCTAACCCGAACCCTAAACCTAAACCTAACCCTAACCCTACACTGAACCCTAACCCGAACCCTAACCCGAACCCTAACCCTAACCCTAACCCTAACCCTAACCCTAACCCTAACCCTAATCCGAACCCTAACCCTAACCCTAACCCGAAGCCAAACCTTAACACTAACCCTAACCCTAACCCGAACCCTAACACTAACCCTAACCCGAACCCTAACCCGAACCCTAACCCTAACCCTAATCATAACTCTAACCCGAACCATAACCCTAACTCTAACCCGAACACTAACCCTAACGCTAAAACGAACCCGAACCCTAACCCGAACCCTAACCCTATCCCTAACCCTAAACCTAAACCTAACCCTACACCGAACCCTAACCCGAACCCTAACCCGAACCCTAACTCTAACCCTAACCCTAACCCTAACCCTAATCCGAACCCTAACCCTAACCCGAATCCTAACCCTAACCCTAACCTGAACCCTAACCCTAACCCGAATCCTAACCCTAACCCTAACCCGAACCCTAACGCTAACCCGAACCCTAACCCGAACCCTAACCCTAAACCTAACCCTAACCCGAACCCGAACCCTAACCCTAACCCGTACCCTAACTCTAACCCTAACCCGAACCCTAACCCGAACCCTAACCCTAACCCTAACCCGAACCCTAACCCTAACCCAAACCCTAACCCTAACCCTAACCCAAACCCTAACCCTAACCCTAACCGGAACCTAACCCTAACCCGAACCCTAACCCTAACCCGAACCCGAACCTGAACCATAACCCGAACCCGAACCCTAACCCTAAACCTAACCCTAACCCAAACCCTTACCCAAACTTGAACCCTAACCCGAACCCGAACCCTAACCCTAACCTGAACCCTAACCCTAACCCTAACCCGAACGCTAAACCTAACCCTAACCCGAACCCGAACCATAACCCGAACCAGAACCCTAACCCGAATCCTAAACCTAACCCTAACCCGAACCCTAACCCTAACTCGAATCCTAACCCTAACCCTAACCCGAACCCTATCCCTAACCCGAACCCTAACCCGAACCCTAACCCTAAACCTAACCCTAACCCTACACCGA
>JAVLSZ010000044.1:242500-245000 GCA_032313775.1 Urocyon cinereoargenteus
ACCCTAACCCGAACCCTAACCCTAACCCGAACCTTAACCCTAACCCTAACCGGAACCTAACCCTAACCCGAACCCTAACCCTAACCCGAACCCGAACCCGAACCCTAACCCGAACCCGAACCCTAACCTAAACCTAAACCTCACCCAAACCCTAACCCAAACCTGAACCCTAACCCGAACACGAGCCCTAACCCTAACCCGAAACCGAACCCTAACCCTAACCCGAACCCTAACCCTAACCCGAACCCTAAACCTACCCCAACCCGAACCCTAACCCTAATCCGAACCCTAACCCTAACCCTAACCCGAATCCTAACCCTAAACCTAACCCGAACCCTAACCCGAACCCTAAACCTAACCCTAACCCTAACCCCACCCTAACACTAAACCTAACCCGAACCCTAACCCTAACCCTAACCCTAACCCTAACTCGAACACTAACCCTAACCCTAACCCGAACCCTAACCCTAACCCTAACCCTAACCCTAACCCGAACCCTAACCCTAACCCTAAACCTAACCCTAACACTAACGCGAACCCTAACCCTAACCCGAACCCTAACCCTAACCCTAACCCTAACCCGAAACCTAACCCTAAACCTAACCCTAACCCTAACCCTAACCCTAAAACCTAACCCTAACCCAAATCCTAACCCTAACCCTAACCCTAACCCGAACCCTAACCCTAAACCTAACCCTAACCCTACACCGAACCCTAACCCGAACCCTAACCCGAACCCTAACTCTAACCCTAACCCTAACCCTAACCCTAATCCGAACCCTAACCCTAACCCTAACCCATACCCGAACCCTAACCCGAACCCGAACCCTAACCCGAATCCTAACCCTAACCCTAACCCGAACCCTAACCCTAACCCGAATCCTAACCCTAACCCTAAAACGAACCCTAACCCTAACCCGAAACCTAACCCGAACCCTAACCCTAAACCTAACCCTAACCCGTACCCGAAACCTAACCCTAACCCGTACCCTAACTCTAACCCTAACCCGAACCCTAACCCGAACCCTAACCCTAACCCTAACCAGAACCTAACCCTAACCCGAACCCTAACCCTAACCTGAACCCGAACCCGAACCATAACCCGAACCCGAACCCTAACCCTAAACCTAACGCTAACCCAAACCCTAACCCAAACTTGAACCCTAACCCGAACCCGAACCCTAACCATAACCCGAACCCGAACCCTAACCTTAACCCGAACCCTAAACCTAACCCTAACCCGAACCCTAACCCTAAACCGAACCCTAACCCTAACCCGAATCCTAACCCTAACCCTAACCCGATCCCTAACCCGAACCATAAACCTAACCCTAACCCGAACCTAACCCGAACCCTAATCCGAACCCTAACCCGAACCCTAACCCTAACCCTAACTCGAACCCTAACCCGAAACCTAGCCCTAATCCTAACCCGAACCCAAACCCTAAACCAAACCCTAACCCTAACCCTAACCCTAACCCTAAAACCTAACCCTAACCCGAACCCTAAACCTAACCCTAACCCTAACCCGAACCCTAACCCTAAACCTAACACTAAACCTACACCGAACCCTAACCCGAACCTTAACCCGAACCCTAACTCTAACCCTAACCCTAACCCTAACCCTAATCCGAACCCTAACCCTAACCCTAACCCGAACCCGAACCCTAACCCGAACCAGAACCCTAACCCGAATCCTAACCCTAACCCTAACCCGAAACCTAACCCTAACCCGAATCCTATCCCTAACCCTAACCCGAACCCTAACCCTAACCCGAACCCTAACCCGAACCCTAACCCTAAACCTAACCCTAACCCTACACCGAACCCTAACCCGAACCCTAACCCGAACCCTAACTCTAACCCTAAACCTCACCCGAACCCTACCCCTAACACTAACCCGAACACTAAACCTAACCCTAACCCGAACCCTAACCCTAACCCGAACCCTAAACCTAACCCTAACCCGAACCCTAAACCGAACCCTAACCCGAACCCTAACCCTAAACCTAACCCGAACCCTAACCTAACCCAAACCCTAACCCTAACCCTAACCCTAACCCTAACCCTAACCCTAACCCGAACCCTAACCCTAACCCTAAACCTAACCCGAACCCTAACCCGTACCCTAACTCTAAACCTAACCCGAACCCTAACCCTAACCCTAAACCTAACCCGAACACTAACCCTAACACTAACCGGAACCCTAACCATAACCCTAACCCGAACCAGAACCCTTAGCCCTTACCCGAATCCTAAACCTAACCCGAACCCTAACCCGAACCCTAACCCTAACCCTAACCCCGAATCCGAACCCTAACCCTAACCCTAACCCGAACCCGAACCCTAACCCTAACCCTAACCCGACACCGAACCCTAACCCTAACCCGGACCCTAACCGTAACCCTAACACTAACCCTCACCCGAACCCTAAACCTAACCCTAACCCGAACCCTAAACCTAACCCTAACCCTAAACCTAACCAGAAACCTAAACCTAA
>JAVLSZ010000044.1:247500-250000 GCA_032313775.1 Urocyon cinereoargenteus
CAAACCCTAACCCTAACCCGAACCCTAACCCGAACCCTAACCCTAACCCTAACCCTAACCCTAACCCTAATCCGAACCCTAACCCTAACCCTAACAGAACACGAACCCTAACCCGACCCGAACCCTAACCCGAAACCTAACCCTAACCCTAACCCGAACCCGAACCCTTACCCTAAACCGAACCCTAACCCGAACCCTAACCGGAACCCTAACCCGAACCCTAACCCTAACCCTAACTCGAACCCTAACCCGAAACCTAGACCTAATCCTAACCCGAACCCTAACCCTAACCCTAACCCAAACCCTAACCCGAACCCTAACCCTAACCCTAACCCTAACCCTATCCGGAACCCTAACCCTAACCCTAACCCTAACACCTAACCCGAACACGAACCCGAACCCTAACCCGAACCCGAACCCTAACCTTACCCCGAACACGAACCCAAACCATAACCCTATCCCTAACCCGAACCCTAACCCGAACACTAACCCTAACCCGAACACTAAACCTAACCCTAACCCTAACCCTAACCCTAACCCCTAACCCTAACCCGAACCCTAACCCTAACTCGAACACTAACCCTAACCCTAACCCGAACCCTAACCCTAACCCTAACCCTAAACCTAACCCGAAACCTAACCCTAAACCTAACCCTAACCCTAACCCTAACCCTAACCCTAACCCGAACCCGAGCCCTAACCCGAACCCTAACCCTAACCCTAACCCTAACCCGAAACCTAACCCTTAACCGAACCCTAACCCTAACCCTAACCCGAACCCGAAACCTAAACCGAAACCTAACCCTAACCCTAACCCGAAACCTAACCCTAACCCGAACCAGAACCCTGACCCTAACCCGAACCCTAACCCGAAACCTAACCCGAACCCTAACCCTAACCCTAACCCTAACCCGAAACCTAACCCTAACCCTAAACCGAACCCGAACCCTAAACCGAACCCGAACCCTAACCCGAACACTAACCCTAACACTAACCCGAAACCTAACCCTAACCCAAACTCTATCCCGAACCCTAAACCTAACCCTAACCCGAACCCAAACCCGAACCCTAACCCGAACCCTAACCCTTACCCTAACCCGAAACCTAACCCTAAACCTAAACCGAACTCTAACCCTAACCCAAAACCTAACCCTAACCCTAAACCTAACCCTAACCCGAACCCGAACCCTAACCCTAACCCGAACCCTAACCCTAAACCTAAACCTAACACGAACCCTAACCCATACCCTAACCCTAAACCTAACCCGAACCCTAACCCTAAACCTAACCCTAACCCTAAACCTAACGCTAACCCAAACCCTAACCCAAACTTGAACCCTAACCCGTACCCGAACCCTAACCCTAACCCGTACCCTAACTCTAACCCTAACCCGAACCCTAACCCGAACCCTAACCCTAACCCTAACCAGAACCTAACCCTAACCCGAACCCTAACCCTAACCCGAACCCGAACCCGAACCATAACCCGAACCCGAACCCTAACCCTAAACCTAACGCTAACCCAAACCCTAACCCAAACTTGAACCCTAACCCGAACCCGAACCCTAACCCTAACCCGAACCCGAACCCTAACCTTAACCCGAACCCTAAACCTAACCCTAACCCGAACCCTAACCCTAAACCGAACCCTAACCCTAACCCGAATCCTAACCCTAACCCTAACCCGATCCCTAACCCGAACCATAAACCTAACCCTAACCCTAACCCGAACCTAACCCGAACCCTAATCCGAACCCTAACCCGAACCCTAACCCTAACCCTAACTCGAACCCTAACCCGAAACCTAGCCCTAATCCTAACCCGAACCCAAACCCTAAACCAAACCCTAACCCTAACCCTAACCCTAACCCTAAAACCTAACCCTAACCCGAACCCTAAACCTAACCCTAACCCTAACCCGAACCCTAACCCTAAACCTAACCCTAACCCTACACCGAACCCTAACCCGAACCTTAACCCGAACCCTAACTCTAACCCTAACCCTAACCCTAACCCTAATCCAAACCCTAACCCTAACCCTAACCCGAACCCGAACCCTAACCCGAACCAGAACCCTAACCCGAATCCTAACCCTAACCCTAACCCGAACCCTAACCCTAACCCGAATCCTATCCCTAACCCTAACCCGAACCCTAACCCTAACCCGAACCCTAACCCGAACCCTAACCCTAAACCTAACCCTAACCCTACACCGAACCCTAACCCGAACCCTAACCCGAACCCTAACTCTAACCCTAACCCTCACCCGAACCCTACCCCTAACCCTAACCCGAACACTAAACCTAACCCTAACCCGAACCCTAACCCTAACCCGAACCCTAAACCTAACCCTAACCCGAAACCTAACCCGAACCCTAACCCGAACCCTAACCCGAACCCTAACCCTAAACCTAACCCGAACCCTAACCTAACCCAAAACCTAACCCTAACCCTAACCCTAACCCTAACCCTAACCCGAACCCTAACCCTAACCCTAAAC